>JAXIUW010198510.1:0-11593 GCA_035591015.1 Cephalothrix simula
AATATTGATCGTGTAATTATAAATATTATTAAACGGTTTGGAGAGTGATTCGATGCGTAATTCTTGAAAAAACACTCACACTCTGTGCTCGTGTTTTTTCTCGAATTACACATCGAATCACACTCCAGACTGTTTAATAATATTATATAACAAATTTTCATGTTGTCATGTGACAACAGAAATAATTATAAAATATACAAAATGCTATATTATTGAACATATAATACACTGATAAAGAACGGAAAAAGTCGTCCCAAAACTTATTAAACCGGAAATTCACGTTTACACAATGACTACCACCCGGGCACTAGTTATTCTACTTTATGTAAATATCATCATTTCATGCAGTAAAGTTCTTGCAGCTCCCTCACAGAATTCGTAATTTGTTTAATGATTTGTCTAACTTTCTATCTTAAGTGACCTTGCGACATTGGTTTATACATACACAATTGTACGGAAAAATTGTAGCAGCAGAAAAAAGGTGATACCCCTTTAACACCTCGAAAGGTAATAGAAACATAGGAAACCTATACATTTTTGGAAAGATTTTGGAACAAAGAAGTGCGAGATTATGTTTAGGAGGCATTTAGACCAACTGTAGCGGCCCTAGTGGCTGTACTCAGAAGGCAGAATTCATATTTTCGCCGCCAGGGGCGCCACAGTTGGGTCAACATAATCTCGCACTTCTTTGTTTCAAGAAAAATTTTTCGGGTATCCCCTTTTTTCTGCTCCTTCTACAATTTTTCTATGAAATTGTGTATACGACGACGCAAAGTTAAGACATTCATTAGTAATAATGGGAGCTTAAGCTTCCAAATTCGATGTACAAGTTAGAATTATAATCTTAATTATTCTCTATTCTGAGGTTGTGGCATAACCCAACACGTATTAAAACATAGTTTTTCAAAATTGAAAGTTGAAGAAAACCTTAATTGGATAAAAATACTAAATGCAAAGATGTAACCTGTTTCATTTTCAAAAACTGTAAATGATGATCCACAAGCACAGCATAAAGATAAAGGCGGTTATTTATTTTTGATAATTTTGAACAAATATATTAACGACTTTTTCCGGTTTCGTTTAATCCATACCTATCACAAGACAAGTACATGTAGAAGCAATGATTGGGAAAATAAAACATATTTTTATGCAAATTTTGTATGCATTGCATTGCATTTCATTATATTAACTTATTAACACATGTTTTTAAATAGCACATTAATTTCCAAAACAGAAAGGTACTATTTTAAAAATCACTACTATTATTTCTTTAACTAAAATAAAATAATAAACTCTGAAAAAGTAAAAGTTATGACATTATTATAGGGGTAATGATATGACACATTATGATATTTTAAAAAAATGTTATAAAATTACAGAGTACAGTTGTATTTCATATTTAAAGCATTTAGTATTTGACCCTTTATTATTTACAAATTACGATATGGGCACAAACTATTAATATGGCACTAATGCATCTATTTTGATATCAACAAAATCACAGTCCACAGTTTATAATATCTAAGAAATCTAAGAAACTTTATGCATAATACATGTATACATACATATTTTCAGAAATTTATAATAATTGGGTGACTCAAGTGGATCAGGCATAGCGTTACACAAAATAATACAAAACGGAGAAAGTCGCAGCTATAGAAAAGTACATAAAATGTACAGCCCAGTCTTCGCATAATATTTTCCACTTAAATGTGAATATGAATATATTTGAGATGAACAATTTGAACTTATTCTTATGATTAAAGCAAAAAGATTTATAAGTTCAGTTTTGGATTTAAAAAAGATCAGTTTATTGGATTTAACTGGAACCAAACATTTTAAATTATTTCTTTAAGATTTTGAAAAGCTTCGCTGATTTGTTTTTAATTATAATTTAGGATCTTTCCTTTTCATGGGAGGACGTTTAATGCAACTTTAATGTCCTAATGATATTAAATAGAAATTCAACATACTATGATAAAAATCAATGCAACATCATCAGCCGAAGGGCCCATGTTATAACGGGATAACAATACATGAAATTTCTTATACACCATAAAACTTTTAAAATGTTATAACTATGATAATAAAATCTCTTGGATAATATGAATGAGAATGGGAATGTATATATAGTAAAATAAGACTAGAAAGATTATCCTGACTTTTACCCATGGGTCACAGCATATATTCCCAAAAAGTGTTGTGGTGATTTTCGTTCAAAGCCCAAACATAAAATGTAATGGAAAAATTGAGTGATGTTAAATTTCTATATAACCAAATCGTGGTTAAATAATATTATAAAATTTACTCTGAGCTGGTAGTGATGTCCCTTTTTATCCTATTTTAAGGAACATTTTTTGTACATTATCATTATGTTTAAAGCATACGGGTAAATCAAAAGCAAAATAAGTACAATGTACCCCAAAAATTTCAGGCCGTAATTTTGGAAAACTGGGGGTCTGGTCATTAGAGCATGAAGCAAATTCTTATTGGAAAAACTTAATCAGTCTAACCAATTGGGTGAATCTTGTTATAAATGCATGTTGCATGTATTCCGTCAAATACATGTACGTCAGGAAGTTCATATCATGAATATTAATGGGGAGTGTTCCTGTGTTAAATGAGGAATTTTGCTAAAATCATTATTACTCTGCATGAGCAAACAATATGCAGCAACACTCAACACATGACATTTATATTTGAAAATAAATTGCCCATTCAAATGTACACAGAATGATAAATGTTGTCTAAACACACTTGGTGATATTTTAAGATTTTGGCGGGATATTTTCGGGTACTTCTTTTAAGTAAGAATGTATTGCGTAAAAATAATTAAAGTTAAACTTAAACAAACAATATTCGAGTTCAGATTAAACAATCATGTACTGTAATATTAAACGAAAATTATTAATTAACAATTCATTGAGATTTTATTAAAAAATTGAGTTAAAATAATTGATAATATCATAAAAATAAGTTTTAAAAAAAACATTTAAAAATAGGAAACATTTGGATTTCATGCATGTGGCATTAAAAATTAATAATATATTGATCAAACAAGAGAATATTAGCTAATGGTAAATGTATAATAAAGAAGAAAAAAACCATTAATATAAATTTTGAATTACAATTAGTTAGTTAATCTATCCTTGTAGGCCTATATAGATTTTGAAATTCCCCAATATATGGTCGTCACACGAAAAATGTTATTAAACGTTAAATGTTATTTTTTAAAGTTTTTATATTTTAAGAGGGCTTGGTAGAGGATACAAAAAACGTCAGTAGATAGAATCTTAATTTTAGTGCACGTTAAAATGGTGAATGAATGCTCCTATTTTATCACATAGATAGATAAGATTAAATCTAAGTCATTATGCTTACTTAATCGCTAAATTTTCATAATTTAAGAAAAAGACAACGGGACATTGGGTATCTAAAAGGCAGTTCACTGGAAAACATTAACTGTTAACTTGATTATTTATATTAAAATTAAGTTAAAAAATTACACATTTTTACCCTATTAGTGTTCATGCATGTTAAAATTCAGGGGCGGCATTCCGAAAGAAGGTGCTCCACCATGAGGTCCGTGAAACTGCATTCCAGGATTCATACCAGGAGTCATTGATCTGGCATCGAAACCCGGGTGATTATGCCCGAGAATAGAATTAATACCATGTATCACAGGTGGATGATGTGGTCTATTATGATAAATACTAGGTCCTTGTGGGTGATGTTGTAATGCATTATGATCCATCCCTGGCGTTTGCGGCGGGAGGCCAGGAATTCCACCAGAATGTCCAAACTTAATAGGGGAAATGTTTAAAGAATCATTTTCCGGAAATATATTCGGAAAACTTAAGTTTGGCATATGAGGATGTGACATGGGCATACTTCCTGAATGAGGCGGGAGTCCAGGTCCACCATGATTCATTCCAAAACCATGGTTAAAATTAAATCCGAGTCCATTTTGTGGCCTTGTAGGTGGTAACAAATGATTAAACGGGGGATTCATATCAGCCTTATTACCATGAACACCTGCATTTGACAATGGCCGCGATGGATGCGGTGGAAACAGGTAAGTTGGCGGTTCATTGTGCAAGTGTCTGTTAGGGGACATCGAGCCCATAGGTAAGTATGGTGTCATACTCCTCGTGGGGTCAAAGTTCGAATTGTGCATTGGCGGAGGATACTCCATATCAATTTGTTGTTTGGCACTTTTCTTTTTACTGCTCGACTTACTTGGCTTCGGTTTAGGTTTAGAATTACTAGGCGGCCTCGAGGACGATGTATTTGAAGGAGTATTTGACGAGCTCGTGGGAACTGAGGGTTTCGGCGGCCTCGATTGTTCATTTGCAGGTGGAGGAACAACCGTTCTAGATTGAGAGTTCGTAAAAGAAGGCGGTGCCTGCGTTGAAGGTCCAGATGAAGGTGGGTTATCGCGATTAAGTTCAAGCGGAGGCGGATCGAATCCCGGATTACTGAATGATAATACAGGATTAAACTCTTGTGCTTGAGATCCAAAATTCGGTTCGAATGGAGGCCGTAGGGGCGGGGCGCTCGCCATGGACGGGCTTCGATTTGGATGATGAAGTGGCGGTGACATCATCGGATTTGCACTTGACGGAAAAGAGGGAGGTCCATAAAACGGCTTTGATCCTCTAGTTTGCGGAGAATTGTTTATAGGATTTGATCTATTTCTCGGCGGTTGTGTATTTTGTGACACTTCAGTATATCGTTTTGAATCGGGCACACGCGGGGACTGATTCATGTCTGATATATGACTCGGCTGAATCCTTGGTGACTGACTTAGACTAGCGGGTGAACGATTCATTTCCGACAAAGAAGGTGGTCCAGACTCACTGGAACGTCTATGTTCATTAGACCGTGATGTACCTTCTTGGCTTCCGTGTCGACTGTGGCTTGGTGTTCCACTGTTCCGCCTATTGTGCGACCGGTGCATATCCGAATAGCCACTAGACATTTGAGAATTGTCCACATTCATTGACGGTTGTACACGAGGCAAGTCCTGGAATGGATTATTTGAACCAACTAATGGAGGCGGGGCATTATTGCCGCTTGAGCACATTTTAGAACTATCTGAGTAATTCCGATTCATTGGAACGCCCGACATAGAACCAGGCGATGTGTTATTCATTCCAGGGAATGATGGAGCCATAGCACACGTTTCTTTTCCATGTCCAACAGAACTGCCGCTCGTGTTCATAAACTCCGAGCCACTTTCATGTATTCCACCAAGGCCAGGTGGATGTGAGCTAAACGAATTAAAAGAGTTCCTCTGACTCATAGACTCTCGACTTGTGCGAACCGAGCGATGATCTTCCGAGTTTTGGTCCAAGTTAAATGGTGGAAGAGAAAGGGACATCGAGTTATCAGAATTACTTCCATGTGATACAGGTGGAGGATAAAACGGACTGAACTGAGGGAGATTTAAATTATTTGATGAGGGACCACTTTGCGTTGTACCAGATAGGGAAAATGAAAAAGGTTGTAAGGACTGCGACGTCTGGGGGCCAGCGTTTGGATTATGCGCTGACGCCACTGAAGACGGTTGTAAGAAAGGTGGAGTAAAATAATTATGAGGTCCAGATTCCATACTGCATGACCCAGCATTACTAGTTGGATTATATAGATGTGTATCCTTGATAGCTTGATTAAATACAGGGTTACCTTTAGCCATTGAAGACGAATAATTAGTATTGTCTTTTGTCCGGGAATTACTTGAACTAAAAACAGGCATATCCTTGGAAGAAGGAACATTGTAAATTGAACTGTTCTTATTTGATGATGTTGAATTATAACCAGAAGCTTCCTTAGACTTAGAAGTCACGGGAGGGCTAAACATTCTACTTTCTTTAGATACATGGTTACCACTATACCGTGGCATGTCTTTATTAGGATAAGAACTGGATCTGCTATAACTAGGCATTTCCTTTTTAACACTCTGATTTGAACTACTGAAATTTCCAGCATCGCTATCGGATGCAGTCCGACTAATATCACTACGACTCTGACTCTGAGAAGTCGGAACACTGGAATTAGAAACACTAGAATTAGAAACACACTGTCTTTTACTTGTGTTAATACTTTGTTCATTTGGTTTATTGTCCTTAGGTTTAGGTGGAGATTCTTTAGGAACGATTTCTTCAACTGGGGGAGAGTCTTTTTTAGGAGGCGGTGGCCCCGGGCTAAAGAGCGACTCAGCAGAATGTCGAAGGAAAAGCGGCTGTGATTTATCATCATGCGTTTTGTCCTCCTTCATGTCCATATTTAATTCTTTATCACTAGAATCACGCATTTCAAACTGATCACGTGAGTCCTTTGGCTTATAGTTGGATGTCGGCGACGGGCTTGGTAAACTCTGTGTTAGAGATTTTAAGATACTAGCACGTTTTTCTTTTTCTTGCTTTGACAGGTTATCTGATTCGTCTAACGAGGAAGAAGTCAACGTCGGAAGTAAGCTCAAAGCATCCGAAACAGACGTTTCTGATACATTCATCGGTGTTGTTTCTGAAATATACTGGCTTAAAGATTCCAAAAGACTATTATCGTTTTTCTCACTTAGCTTGATTTCCTCTATAGTTGACAAGTGAGCTTCAGATACTGGAGCAGGTTCCGGATCCACAGGAGAAGTATTTGTTACTGATGTAGAAGTAGGAATAGCTATTGTCTGAGAAATAGGAGGAGGTTCGGAAACCATCTCGTCGAATGATATATCACTATGTTTTTGAGGACTTTCTTCTTGGTTATGTTGTTCAGCAATTTCAAGCGATGGAGGATCAAGATCTATTTGAAGACCTGTATCATCCTGAATATCTATTTCTGACTTCCTACTTGATTTTCGCTTTTTAGATGCAGGTTCTCCTGGTAAATCACCTTTATTTTTCTTACTGCGATGCTTAGACTTCCGATCTGACTTTGAGCAACCCTCAAGCTGATCTAAGATATCGCTTATCTGATTTGCATTGAATTCAATTGTGTCAGGGAGTTGTTCCGGTGGTAACGGTTGTATATCAGCCTTCTTTTCATCAGATCTACGCTTCTTTTTAGAGGACTTATGTTTCTCCTTTGTGTGTTCTTCAGCTCCTAAATCAGTTCCTGCTTCCTCCTTCCTAGCTTCTATATTAGGTGGGTCCTTTTTCATTTCTTCAATTAACGTTTCTGATTCCTGTTTTAAAGATACATCTTCCTGCGCAGCTTCGACATCCTCCTTCACCTCATCAATCTCCATTTCTTTAGCAGTAACAGCTTGTGGAGAAGGAACTGCTTCAGGAATATCAGGCTGAGCATCAACAGTTGATGTATCCATTATAGTGCTAGCTGCAGCCAATGAGAGAATATCTGTCCCCATTGTTGATGATATACTGGTAAGATCATGTTGAAGTGAATCAAGAATTTTCTTATTTTCGTTGGAAACAGGAGGAATGTCTGAAGATTCCGCAACGGGAGGTGCCTTTTTCTTCGACGGCCGTTTCCTTTTTGGTTTCGGGGGATCTTTAACAGTAGTTTGCTTAACTACTTCAGGCAACTGAGGAGGAGGCGGAGAAGTAGGTTGCTCTTCAGCATTTTCACCGTAAAAAGCAGGAGATATATCAGCCATACTTGTGCTGAATATAGACTCTGCAGCTTTAGCTAAAATATCAGTAGTATCGGCAGAATCAGATTTTGCTGGAGTGGAAGGAGCCACTTCTACCTTTTCAGTAATATTTTTTTCAGGCTCTGGCTCCTTAACTTGAATCGTGGTAGGTGTAGTAATCATTGGTGTGCTCCAAGTCGTAGCAAGCGTAGTTGGCTTCGGCATTAGCATCCTCTGATTTTTCTTAGTTTTCGAATTTTTCAGTAATGGAGCGATTGGGATGTTAGAACTAATAGGTGCTTTATTGGGAAGTATTTGCAAATTTCCAGTAGCTGGATCAACAACTAAATTCTGTGGTGGAATCCCAGGCGGCAAGGTAACAATAAACGTTCCGTTTGATGATACTACTTTAACAGTGGTGGGGGCATTGCTGGCAGAAAGATTATCTAACCCAGAAATAGGAATGTTTCCAGCAATAGGCACCCCTTCTGTTCTCAATGGAAGCACTCCCGCATCTGTTCTTGCAATAGATTCCACACCAGGACCGGGAATGCTGATCTGCGGTGGATTAGAACTCTGAGATTGAACAGGACCTAAGAAAATAGAGTTTCCAGGTTGAAGTCCCAATAAACCTTCTCCTACTTTTGGAAGATTAGTTGCATTTATTTGATTAGCAGTTGCGTTAGCTAAACTTTGAGATACATTATTTGATGGTGTAACAGTTGATTTTTCGTTGTTAGTGGTTGCACTTTCAGAGGTACTCGAAATAGGAGTTGCTTGACTAGATACCACAGATGTTTGTGTAGTACTTGACGATGAACATGTCACTGTGAGCGCGGTCGATATGGCTACGCTTGTAACAGCACTAAACTGTTGGCCACTAACGCTTCCAGGAACTTGATTGATAACAGTAGGCATCATCGTTGGTGCCTGATTAGCTATAAAATAACTACCGCTAATTGGCTGAGCCTGTGGAAACATCAGAGATGGTTGTGTCATTACTGGGACTAATTGCCCGTTCGGTAACATTAACGCTGAGGGCAATCCTTGAGCGTTATTCAAACCAATCATATTTTGATTATTCACGATTCCTTGACCAGGAACTTGGATTGCACTTCCAGGATTTCCCAACATTGGCATACTTGGATTTCCATTGACTAAGCCAAACTGACCATTCCCAAGGTTTATAAGCTGTTGCCCAGAATTAAACTGGGGTGGCAGCATTTGGTTGTTTGGCATGTTCATAATAGGGTCCATACCAGGTACTTGCATATTATTCATAACAGGGGGCTTTGGCATTATCTGAGCAAAATTTCCATCACTGTTTGATTGCACAGTCTGTCCACTGCCATCCTGAACATGGGGCTGCTCATTGCTAACTAACATCAGTTGCCCATTTTGCATTACTAATGTTCCTTGTATGCCAGGTGCCCTATTCACCCGAGGCGGGTTTGGCGTAATATTCGCCGAGCTGGACACATTTGATTTGGGGGTCGACACCGAGGGGTTTTCCAAATTCCTACTAGGTGTGCTGGTTGTTGGCAGTAACTGATTCGATGCAACTGACGCAAGTGTATGGAGTGCATTATTTGAACTAGTAGGATCTAACGAACTTTGATCGATAGGCGTTGAAGTGCGAGGTATTTCAGTAACCTCCGAAACTTGGTTCTCAACACTGGTAGTTACTGCACCTGAGTCAACTGATGTTCCATGTGAATTAGGCGATAACAAAGTGCCATTTTGGGAATCGGGCCCATTAACAACTTGTTCTGACTGATCAGATATTTCTGACTGTATTTGTTTAATTGTTTTTGATATGCGCCTCCTACTTTTAGGTTTTTCAGTTTCATCATTGCTTCCATCATCAGCTTTAATGAACCCAGCTTTCTTACCAAGTTCAATAGCATTGCCTTCTAGTTTACGAGAATAAATTTTGGAAGGAGGAATCCAAGGTTCGTTGTGATCACGATTCAATACAGCTGGAATAGAATAAAAATTGCTTTGAAAATTGAAAACGTATACCGGTACACGTACATAGCACATTGTACATGTACATTGTACATTGTGCATATTGTACATGTACAGGAAGCATATTTTATGTACTACATGAAGCTGAAGAAAAAAAGAAAGGCCATCTAAAAGCCCCAAGCTATTTTTGTCAAAAGTGGGACTGTGACTACCCTTGACCCTTATATTCTGACAGCTTCGGAAAAATTTAGAATAAAGATTATGATTTGGTTGGGTTGGGCATGTCCAGAGCCGAATTAAATAAATGACGACATTTGGATCTGATTATCTGGTAAATCCAAGAGGGCACCCTTGACCTCCGCTTTCAAACGGATTCGGCAGTAAACTGCGATAAGATCAAAAGGCGCCTTCTTGAATACGTGACGTTTGAAATAAAGTTCCACTTTCAAAATTAGTAAGTTTCTATTCATTACATGCTATTTTGAGTGCAATATGAGGCAATTTGAGTGCAATATGAGGCAATTAATTGTCGATTAATTACGCATTGATTGTGTCATGATTTTATCACGTGAACGAGTCAGCGATGACACTCCCATAAAATGGGAAAATCAGCGTTAAGCTGTGACCAAATTAATGATCATGACTCATGTATTGAGTGCAAATAAACAATAAAATGAGTGAAATTAAAAGCAAGTTTTATATCAATGAATAAATACCAAATAAAGAATAAAATTACGACAAATAATATTGATCTTGTAATTATAAATATTATTAACCGGTTTGGAGAGTGATTTGATGCGGAATTATGGAATCACATCTAATCACACTACACACCGTTTAATAATATTATATAATGTAGACAAGTTATAACGATTTAGGTGAGATCAATAACTTATTTTCCCAAAGGATCACTCGGATTCAGATTAAAAAAAGGCTATGTTCAACCTATATTCAAATTCTTTCACGTTAATTTTTTCTCCCTTTCAAAAAAGGCTTGGATTAATAGATGAAGTATTTTGTGGCCACTTTTGTGTTTTTCCAGGCTGTCTGATTGCTTTATTGCATTTAATTAATCATTTGTTTTCAAATGTTTTTTTTTTCGAGAATGAGGACTAACAGACCACAGACCAAGATCATGACCTCAAGTTTTATTGTAAGGTTGTAAAAATTTACTAACCAGCGGTCTTCAGCAGTTCTGTTAAGTTGTCCCTCTCCTTTCTAACTTGTTCCAGCTCCCTCCGCAACTTCTGAATTTCTTCAGCTTAAAAAAATAGTTCAAGTTAAATAACAAAAACAATTATGTGCAGGTTTAGGAGTTCCGCCTCCGCACGTACCTTAATGACCAAATGTAGACCATTGCTAAATAACATCATTTATATTTGGTTAAGTGTATTCAATCCATTTACTTACTATTCATCCCATTAAAATTTTTCTGTTCCGAAAAAACTTGAATCCTCTCAAATTTGCGAATAATGAGAGAAAATTCGAATTATCACATGTATGTTTTAAAAATTGCGTTGATAAAAATTACCTTGGATGACATCACCTCTCTCTTCCATGAATCCTTCATTTTGTCGTGATAACTCCTGTATATAATCAACAGTTCTTTCTAACACCAAATTAGTGCACTAAAACATTGAAGAAGCATAAAATTTAGTACACATAACACAGTTTAGATAAGAAGAAAGGACCTACCACATGTAGACGGGAAACGCGTCTCATCAAAAACCAAATTTTTTCCGATAGCCTTTAAAATTTATACACACATTCCATGTGTATCTAACTTTTTATAACCATTGAATCTTAGCACACAAAAGGATACAAAACGCAAACTTGTTCTACAGGTCGTAAGCGCACGAGTTGCAACCTGATATTTCAATGGTTGTGTTCCATTGGTTCTCTGGGATAGTCTCGAATGTTCGGAAAATACGTTCCATTGGTCATCCTACCACCAGAAATACGTCACAGAGGTCCCTCGAGGGTCCTCCTACCTCATCCTACCCCTGGAGTAGGATTTGGTAGAGAGAGATC
>JAXIUW010198732.1:0-11588 GCA_035591015.1 Cephalothrix simula
GTAAGTCTGACGTTATGGGCATGCGCAATAGCCTTTTTCCGCTTTTTTGAAACTTAAGTGTCTCATTTTGCATAAATACGCCTATAAACAAACCTGAACGATTTTCATGTTGATGGTGATTGTTGTCATGGTTACCAGTAGGAAGCCTCGTATCAGCATCTTCCAATGGACATACGGGCATCGCAGCCCACGTGACTAGTAATTGATTCCATTGTTCTTTTTCTAAATTACTACAACTTGGATTTAATACTACGCATACCCATAATGCACCTGGGAAATTGAAAAAAATAGGTTTATTTTATAACAAAAGACAAGAGTTCATGATCGTTTTTTTTTTCAATAAAAATACATAAGCAATCAGACTGTTACTGCCAGAGGGCCGAATATAATAAGAGCTCGCTCCTGGGATTTAAAAATCGAAATAAGCATATTATGCCATGTTAAAGCAATTTCCAATGTGTATTCAGTCAGATTCGGTAAACTTATAATTGAGTAATGAATTATAGATTCGGTGTACATATATTACTTTGTAAGTTTTTAACGCTAAATTACACAGTTTAATATGTTCAAAACGTGTAAAATACGAAACGTTATCAAAAGACTATTTCTCGGTAGTAATTTTATTCTTTAATAAGTAATTATAGATTATCAAGGTTTAGTTTAATAATAGAAACAATGTTCAATGGAAATTAGAAATTTATACATTATTGCCGGCAATAGAAAGGCAAAAATGCTTTTTTGATATATAGCAAGTACAAGCGTCAAAATCAATTAACCCCAATTAATTAACCCCAAAATTAATTCATTTTTAAAATGGCCGCCATCTTGGATAAAACAGGCGTAATATTATGGGAAATTATTGAAAATATTTTGTTTAAAATTAGCCATATCTGAACCTGACCTTTTTCGACCTTTCTATTGCTATAGTTGGTACAGAAAGCGATTAAAAAGTTTGGAGGGTTACTTCCCCTGGCTTAGCCCATCTCCAGAGTGGGTGGGTTACAATTCCCCATGACATATAAGAGAAAACGTATATTTCTTTTAAGTTATAAGTGTATATTTTGTCCTCATTAAATGTGTGAAGGTTATTTTTTAACACAAGTTTTTTTTAACAGGGATGTGTCTTTCCCAATGGGCACGAAGCAAACACAAGGACGGGTAGGCAGAAACTTGACATACATGTATTATAAATTGTATACAGCTCATATCATAAAAGGTCCATGAAAGCTTAAGGTTAATCGAACTTAAGCTTGCATACCAGCTTAATTTTCATCGAACTAAAGCTTGCATACCACCCTACTAACGAACCTTACCCCCCCCCCTCCCGCGCTTAAAAAATTAAAACAATTTTATGGCCCCTAATACATACCTAACTCATCCCATAGTTGTCGACATTTTTCGGTCATTGGGGTCCCCTGAGTTTTCCATATTAAAAGCCTTGGGTCAGCCAAAAACTGTTCCGTTATAAGAGTTAACATTCTAGCACCATTTGAATCACGGGCTCGCAGCATTTCACGAACCTAAAAAATAAAGACAATGAAAAATTTGTTGGGCTAACAGTCTCTCAAAATTTACAAAAAGAGTTGAAAAAAATGAATTTTACATATTTTAGGGGGGTTCCTAATTTTCCTAATACCCGACGGATACAGCATGCATGAATTCAAACAAAAATGGACACCCAAAATGAGTTTCTAGCTTACCTTAGCAAACATTGAATTAAGATGATTGGAATTATAATAGCCTCCCTGAGACAGATATGATTTGACTTGCTCCTGTACTTGTTCTTCATCGAGATGCCAACTGTTGTCATCATCTATTGAAGCGCCCGCAGTGGGGTCAGGAGCGCCTGAAAAAAATTGAATTTCGAATTGAAATGAGTAAACATTTTTACACGTTCCCAAATTCAAAATGCCACCAAATCTGTCAATTAATGCAAGTCCTTACAGCGGCCGGGAAATTTGGATATAGGGCTGAGGCATCATAGATGATTATAAAATGCCTTGTAAAACATTGATAAGTAGTATGTAAAATAGTGTTTCTACGCCACGTGACCGCCTGAATTGAATAGAATAGTACCTCTTTCCAAAGGCTCACTTTAACGGCTGATATCTTGGTGGGGAGCCGGGTGTAGGACTCTCCTTTAAATTACAAGGGAAAATTTAACAACAAATAACTTCCGGTTTCAGATTTGAGGGAAACCCAGTATAAAAGCGCCGCAAAAACATTGGGTACCTGGGTACGTTGGGTTATTTGCCCTCCCACAGAAGAGCCACGAAAGGGAGCCCTCAATAGGGACCAGATAAAATTCAGCCCCATAAAGTAAACTGACACTTAAAATTGGCAAAAAAGCCACATGGGAAATATATAATTCCATGATTTCCACCAGCACCGATGACATTCAGGATTCAGGAATATAGGGACTTTCATTCATACGTACATTATAAATAGTATGGGCTTCACCAGTACAATCGCTTTTTATACCAGAGCCGGCTCTGATTATACTGTTTTAATCGCAAAACATACAGTAATAGTAGTTTTTTCGCATCCGTATAATGAGCATCCATATAATTTTAGTGCCCCAAAGAAACGAAAGAGGGCGATTATGGAACTAAATGCGATCCAATATAATCTACCGTCTCATACATAATAAAATCACTTGGGGCCTGATAGAGTTACATGTCCGTATTGAACAAGAGTGGGAACCCATTATCAGCATACAATGCCGCTTGATGAAGATAAGTCAGTTAAAGTAATCACATCCTTGGGCTCTGAAGCCTCTAGCGTCTTAGAATTGATCAGCATGACCAGAATCCGTGAATCTAATAAGACGCCAAAATGAGACGGACAAAGTACGAAATTTGAGACCCGTATTCGCATAAAGTCTCCGTGTCGGGTTGAATAGAGTAAGGAAAATTTCAAGTGGACCAAAATCGGAATTAGATTTAATCAAGAACACCTGTGATATTTGTCAGCACCCATGAGCACTATTTAAAATTGGAAATGTTACGAAGCCGCAATTAAAATTAAAATTTTTAGCAGCCATAATCAGCAGCTATTTAAAAGCTGTAACTTCTGTTTCGTCAACCAGCTATTCAAGATTTGAATTTCTTATAACTGGTGGTCATTTTCTTTTATTCATTGCAATTGGTTGCCTTTTCAAACTTAACATATGATAATTCATTCAATTATTAGCAGTTATTTAAAATTTCAATAAATTCAGATAGAAATAGAAGCAGCAAATGAAAATTCAAATATCAGTCACAAATAAACAGGCGGCCATTCGCCTACTTCATATCAGGATGGGGGACAGGGGGTTGCAAATTGTCTGCTTGGGAATCTGTGAGATACATATTCAAATCCAAAGGGCAAGATCCATTGACTGATCAATGGATATCGGGGTGGGGGCGTCAACGCTGATGTAATTAATGATATACATCAAAGAAATTATATAATAATTTATCATGTCTCCCGTGCATTAATATAATATTGTTTATCTGTTTCCTATATTTTCGACTTTTAGCTTGATTTTCGATATCCATTGTAATGGTAAGATATTTTCGATACTTTATTGAAAGCTTCATTCACTTGTATATGCCTATCCTTAGCCTTAATCCATTATTCCTATCCCTAATCCTAATCCTAGGATAAAGAGAGGCTTTGTGGGATTGTGCGCAGAATTATTATAATGGATTCATTCGAAAAAGAAAGTTATTGTTATACACAAATGGATGGAAAAATGGGTTGAGACAAGGCTTAAAGTTAGTTACCCTGCCCCCCTCTGCGATTAACTCATTGGGGTATAGGAACCCCCATAACCTATATCAATATAAAGGGCATGCGAAATGGAGTAAAATGGTAGTAGTTTCATGTAACTACCTCCGCCTGGTGGCGGGTGGTGGTTAAAAACGTCCAAAAGAAATGGCCGAAAATCAGCAAATTATTGATTTTTCGGACTTGTCGCAACCAGGAAAATATGAACCCCCATAAACTATACATACCTGGAAAGGGTGTGCAAAATGGAGTAAAATGGTGGTGGTTTCATGTCCCTACCGCCACCTAGTGGATAATGACGAATGACGAAAAAAAATTTTCAAAATCAAAACAGCGAGCAAAACAGTTCTCGATTTAAATATTTCTAGCCGTTATTATTTTTCCAGGTGGTGGTATGGACAAGAAACCACCGATATTCAACTGCATTTTACATGCTCTCTCCAGGGATAAATATTTCATGGGGGTTCCTATTTTACTATTTGCCACAAATAAAAAAAATCAATAATTTGCTGACTTTCGGCCATTTCTTTCAGACATACCTGGAGGTAGGGATATGAAACTACTACCATTTTATTCCATTACGCATGCCCTTTCAAGTGATATATAGGTTATGGGGGTTCCTATGCCACTGCGGGGGGTTACTAACTTCAAGCAATGCCTCAACCAATTTTTCCATCCATTTGTGTACACAAATTTGTAAAATGGAATCGGCAGAACGTCGAAAATGAGCCCAAAATGTCACCCTCCGTATCTGAAATGCGGGGCCCAAAACCCCGCTTGGCCCATAAATGTATTATGAATCCTTGTGGAAAACAAGTCTATGTTTTGGAATGGGTTTCGCCACCCTGGCGCCGCAGCGGACCAAAAATTTCATTCTACCAAAATTATGAAATAGTTTAGGGCGGTAAATGTATTTGAAACCCCCAGGGACCAAAATTTTCATTTGTGGCCCAGGGTGGCGGCACCAAGCCGGCGCAACCCCTTCGAAAATATGACATATATAAGGGTACACTCAAGCGGGTTTTTAAGCCCCGCTTTTCAAAAAAATGCGGGGCCAATTCATCCATACATTACTAGTGCATGAAATACATGAATTTTATTCAACTTTTCTGCACTTTTTTGAACTCTTAAAACGGAACTATTCTGCTGAATATTTACTCTGTAAAACAATGAAATCATTTGAGATAATGACTAGTTGACACTCCCCATATCCCTACATAGTGTAAATTATCATTTTGTCAATAGGATTTACTTGAGCCTAAAACCTCGTATGCCAAAATAATAATGTCATTATACATGTAATTCCCTACTCTGCGATTATAGAAATTGTTTATTTCAAAAAGTGAATTTACCTAAAATATAAAATTGAAACTGTCATTTCGTATGGCCATCAATCCAATTTTATTCAAAATTTGAATTGTTAAGTTTAAATTGATGGTTTTCAGTCATGTTTAGATGTATTCAAAATGAATAAAACATCCATCTGTATTGACGCTTCTAATTGATGCTGCCCTCATCCCATCTCAAACTGAAATCATGAAACCTTTATGTAAATTCACCTGATCACTAATAAATATAACTTATTCAGCACTGAGACCATTAAATCTATACAATAATCGAAATGTAGAACCACCGCGGTAGCTCGAGCACCACATTATTTTCATGTTTAATTCAATAAGTCACAATTCACCCATATGAAACCCTATATTTTTTGAAAATACTTTCTATAATAAACAAATTAGACAGCATTGGATAAAGGCAAGCCCACATATCGGTTATAAGGTACCGTCAGCACAACGTAATGAATAGTTTCCCCCGGGGTTAACCCGAGGGCCGAGGTCCCAAAAAATACATGACTTTTTTCAAAAATTTTGTAATTTCCACTTAGCTTGGTTCACTGACTCATCGATGCCAATACGGAATTGTTTCTTGTTAGCATAGCTAACAAATCATAGATGAGTCGAGCAACCAGGCTATGTCCACTTTAAATCATCTGACACACAACGGGATGCTTTTTTAAACATAAATTTAATTTTAAATTCTTTTTCAATGAAAAACCAAAATTATCACCCAACCTGCACCGAAAAACGAAATTTAAAAATACGTATGAATGATTTAGGTGCCAATTCAGGTACTGACTTCTGTGATGGTATATCATTCGTTTGACCGGTTAGTTAATGAATCCAAAAATACGCCAATGGTGAGAAGCTCGGTGAGAAGGACTCTTCGACTAATAAAGTCCAAAACAAAAAAAAGCCCGGGCTGTACGGGTTCCCTATCGCATGAAACCGGTATGGAAAGCCATTAAAACCAACTCTCAGGTGGCAAGATGGGTGGTAGGTGGCAAATGTTTGTATTTTAACCTTTTAGTATCACCATTTCGTTATGGTATCACCAGCTAACTTATAATATATCAAGTTTTTTTTTCAACAGTTTAGGTTAATATCAATTTTTTCAAAGCAAAATTATGCAAAAAACTGCCATAAAAAACTTCAAGGACACAATGAATCATGATGGTCTTTCCTATAACAATTTTTGATGAATTGAAAATTATAAAAACAGGCCTTCAGGATAAAATTGGTTCACGCGAACACGATACAAAGAAAACTAGTGATTAGGATTGTTGGATCATTAATAATCATTACGCAAATAGCAGGCGAAACAATAGCGATAAAATAGTAGCCCATTCTCGCGAGAAGGGTCCATTGCTTATAAAAGTCGACGACAAACTCAATACGCAGATACGTGTGCTCATTAACTGAGGTCTATTCGATTGTATGTCTAGGGACAAAGACTGTAATCGAGTTTCGAGAATCATGACTACCTGCCGTGTAGTTGTCATTAAGCCCAACATGGATTACCAGTATGTAATCCAGATGGGATGGAAGGGATATGTAAAATCTGTACAGGTCACGTGCGATGTGACAAGATCAGGGTCATCTAGGATGCAACTTAGGTGTTAATTCAATACATATTGCCCCGAGTATGCATATTTAAGTCCAGCATATAATACATGCTGAATAAGAACAATGCATCATTTTAGAAGCATATGGCATGCGACATGAAAGTACTGAAATGACATTGAATAAGAAAAGTACATGCTTTCTCGTAAATTTACGCTTCTTTTACTCGTAAACCTCATTCTTCTCATAAATCTCCATAAATCCTATCCGAAAGATCCCAAAAGTGTCCTTATTCACTCTTTGAGAGCAACCCTTTATTCCAATGCAGCTTATCGTAATCAGTACAAATCTACATAATTTGGCCTTTTCGAGCTAGTAACTGTCTTGAAGTATTGGGTAGCACACAAACAAAATGGCGTAATATTAAAATATGATCAGATTCAGAGATTATTCGAAGAAGCAAAAAGATCTGATCTCATTGTTTATAATACTTTTTATAAAAATAGTTTAAGTCATAAAGCAGGAAATTTAAAAAAACTCTAGGAAAAAGGTATTTTGATGAAAAAAGGTACTTTGATGCCATGTAACGAACAGTGACGTACGTGAAGGGTACCTCCCTACTCCCTAAAAAGGGTAGTGAAATATAAACGTCTATCTCTAATTCCATTTAAACATAAGAATAAAAAAAACGTGCCGCATCATTCCATCAAACGCAGAAAATGGCGAAAATAGACTCCCTTCCTCAATAACAAAGATCGGATATCCATATTTCGAGATTAGGGAGGAAGCGGCATAACGGTGGTATGCCGGGTATCACAAAAAAATCCTCTCAGTAAAAACAACGGCATGACAAAACAAGGAACACTTTGACTTATAGATGAGAACACCTTGGTGTTGGGGGCCCCATCATTTCGTGTACCCTTAATCCTTCATTAAGCCTCAGCAGGGACTTAATGAAGGGTTTAGGGGCAGGAGCACAGGGTCAGTGGCTATCACATCAGTATCAAAAACATGCCAGATGAATTTCTAAGTTTTCTGGAAGTGGCTTTTTCAAAACTTCACTTCCTGCGCTGTTAAAATATTCATCATTGACAGCGTTAGAAAAATCGAAAGAAAAAATACTACATGTAAGTAGTAAGTTTTAACATAATAAAGGTAAAAAATTACTTGAGTGCACTTTTTTTATAAGAAAACGCGCATTTTGTACTTTCGGATATGGGTAGTTTGATTTAAAATTCCAAGTATGCTTTTCAAATATATTCCCCTTTATAGATACTTAACCTTAGTTAATAATAACACATAAAATTTTCTATTCAAGATTGCCCCTATGAAATCGAAATCAACATAAATGAATGATGTGGAGTCTCAATACTCCATCGAAATATTTGGTGATTAAAGTAACAATAACTTTTGTAATTCAAATTTCACACTAAAATGGGGGACGTAAAATTATTCTAGAGCTGAATAATTCGATATGTGAAATATAGTAGAATTCTGTATAACTCTCAAAACGTGGGCTAAACACGAATAAGATTTTACGAAATGATTTAATATAAAGAGAATAAAAATCATTTCAACTAGGGCGTTTATTATGCTTCGAAAACCCCAGGTCACGAACAGAAATTCTCTATTATAGGTTATATAGGATTTCGCCTGCAGATCCGACTTGTCAAAGAGCCCAGCTCTTTCAAGCGCATATCTCAATCTTCTCCAACCAACGAGACTTGTGTGTGCATATTGGATCAATGGAGACCTTAGGGCTTAATCCAATGGTTTGTTCTAATACTAACTCCTAACTAGGGGAAGGCAGTTTAGAATAGAACGCAGAGAATGTCTGTGAATTGATTGCTGAGAGAATGAGGTGTTCTGACAATGTTGAGGAGGCCGCCTGGCTCTCAATCTTTCACAAACTCCAGACAGAAGTACATCAAGTGTTTTCAGTATTAGCTGAGATTTCTTGTCATAGTGAAGATGATTCGAACATTAGAACAATTGTAGACCAACCCAAATACAGAATCGATATATTTCAGAATAGAGTTCGATTCGAAAAGAGGTTTATTTGCAAAGCTCAAATCCCTGAAGGTCCTTATAGGGCTTGGCTTGTCAGAAAACGAGATGCCGGTCAATATAAACAACTCTTTACTTCCATGACATAGAGAGTTTGAAACATGTTAAGTAGAGAGATTTATTGATAGTACAAGCTTTTTTAGAATATAAAGCACTATTTTCTGCTTTAGATTTCGTGTATGAGATATAAAGGAGGCTTTATATCAAACATTACCAAGTTGGAGACTATAGTGGAGACCGACATGGCATAGTCTGAAGGATGAAATCTATGCTTCAGATAATAGGCCATAATCGTATTTCCTGGTAAATCAAGCCGCCATCAGGGAGGATCTTGGAAACACATATGGGGTTGGGGGTGCGGTATAGTTTCTGGCTCAAATTACGAGTTTTTCCTCTCACGTTTCACTTTTTTCCTCAGTGTCCGACCGGATTTTCAACTTTATCACATCCGTGTATGTAAATGTTTTCGATAATCCTCCTTGCCGCCATTTTGTTTTTATAACTGCAATGTTAGAATTTCCGAAAGGCCATAGGTAATAAACTGGTTCGGGCCCACTAATAAACATAACATTCTGATCATAGATGCCCTTAAACTAATCCTTTCCAGAACACGTGACTAAAAAGGCCCTTTGGGTGGGGAAAAAGAGGCTTGTGGTTACCATCATATGCTGATTTGATCCCGGAAGTCCCTCGCATAAAAGGGCAGGCTCTATTTTCCAGTGGGAAGCAGCCAGTTCGGTTTCTCACAACCAATATTTGATACTGATAGTAAAATAGGATCTACCGCCTTAAGCCAAGATCATCAGCATAGGCCCGCAAGCGGCCCGATTCGCCCTATTAGCAAATTTCTTGATCTTCCAGAGCCCAAAATAAAATAGTAAAAACTATTCTTCAAAATAAAATTCCCTGAATTTTCCCTGATTTCCTGGAATTATAGGTGGGTGGCCACCCTGTAAAAGGAATGTCCTGGAAGTGGTCCGATTTTCCCTGTTAGTTAAATGGCCCTTATACTAAAAATATGGCCCGGATACGGCCCAAAGAGCCCAAATGGCCCTAGGGACTTCAAAAATTGAGTAAGTAAGAAAAATCTGGAAAAATCTTTAAATACATGTACATGCATGACAAAATGAACCAAAAACTGCATTGTCATTGTTGCATAAATTCTACTTAAAATTAAGAACAGCAAAAATGCTAATACATGTATTATAACAAAAATATTTTACGCATCGAACCCTGTCAAACCCTGAGAGATTTTACTTTCAAAATTTAAATCCCACAAAGTTATCTAACCAAATTTTTGACTTTTTGGATAAGAAAGGTAGATTATCCAAAAACTAGGACAATGTCAAATAAAAAAGTCATGAGTTTTATAAACAATTAGATAAATTTAACTAATTATTGTATAGTAATGATGCAAAAAAACTGACCAATCAGATTTCGTTTCTTGATATATCAATTTCAATTTAAAGTTCAAATCAATGGATAAAGGTGAATTGTCCAAAATTAAGGGCACAAAAATAGTGGACTAAAACAAACAAATTAGTAAAAAAGCGATAAAATTCAAGATATTGATTTTAAACTAATTATCAATTAAATCGATTTAAACCGGTGAAATAGAGAAAAACGGAAAATCGTAAATTATGAAACGAGGATCGAAGGAACATTGTTCCGCTGGACAAAGGATCATTTCGTGACGAGCAGGCATGTAATACAAATATTTGCATCCTGCCGGCTCGATTGTCACCGAGTACTAAATCTTTAGTTTCGATAACTGAGCTCAGTAGAATATAGATGATTGATTGATGCCACATTTATGAAACAATGGCATTTCTAAAGGGTTTTAGTTCTACCCCGTGCTTTGCGATAATATAAGGATTAATGTCTCAATGTCAATAGCTAGATTTAATACAAAATATTCCAAATCGCAAGTTCGCGATTAGTTAACTCTAGAATTTCATTGGTTTTCCATTGCGCAGGCGTATTCAATGCCTAAAAACATTGAAAAAACGCAAAATCAATGCAATGTTGGATAATATATTTTTTATGTCTTCAATTCTGATTTTAAATTCCGATACCCTAAAATAGGAGGTACAACCCGTGAAACATGGGAATCTTGGCAAAAAACCCAAACAAGTAGGACAAAGAATCGATTTGCGAAGATTTTGAGATGGTTTAGATACCACAACGATGTTTTGGCATCGATTTTTTGTTATCAGCCTTCGCCGCCAACATGTTTAAGGAATCACCTGTGATTTTTCCCTCTTTTAACCTTTAGAAAGTTACCTTTAATACACCTGTGAAGTCACCGAACAATCCGGCATCTGCCCTCTCTGCTTGAGCATCTGTGTTGAGGTTACGACGACATCGAAGACATTGAAATGAAATTTAATCGTTTCCTGATGAACAAAACTGAATGGATTCAAAATGGCATGTTATGGAAATGTTCCTTCCTGATTTAGACACGATCTTAATCGATACGCCAGTAGACAGTGCCTGTTGTGCAAGGATGCCGCTGTGGCAGGGATCACCGTCCTTAGGGATTTTTGTGAATGGGGAGGACATTCATCCCTGTGCTTTTCTTCGTCATCACAGGCCAGGCCGGCATCCCTTTTACGCCGGTTCTGGCTGTACACCTCGTATAGTAACGACGAAAGAAGCCCAGGGATGAATGTCACCTCCAGGGACGAAAGTCATACCGCAATGTAATGTACATACAAGTGGGTCAAAAATTATCTAAACCCCCGGGCTAAACCCCACCGGCACCAGAAATCACCAGAAATCAATGAACGCTAAAGCTTAATGTTACCACCAGGATCCAGGGGCCCCTGATAGCACCAAGCAGCTGTC
>JAXIUW010198843.1:0-11583 GCA_035591015.1 Cephalothrix simula
GCCATCTATAAAAGACAGGCGGCAATAAACACATACCGTCTTTTTGGTGTCAAAAGACGGCCTTTTTTTTTTTAAAAGACGGCCGTCTAATTTTCGTACGGGAAATAGCGCTCCTGATTAAAAGGGGTATTTCAAACGGGTTGCATAATATTAAAAGACTCGGTATGCATGATAACTGATGGCATTTCTAGTTCACAATGCTATGCTTGTTTCTCATAGACGATATAACTTGAGAGGTATACAAATTTATGTGACACAAAAGCATGAATATGAAAGATAATATACATAATCTCATATCATTGAAAATAATGATATGCTCAGCATCAATTAGCTGTAATTTCTTAGACTTCAAATATATACATGGCAACCAAAAAAACCTAACGACAATAGAGGGCGTTGTAAAACAACAATTTCCTTTTTGGCGAGGAATTCCAAATATGGAATACCCGTAAAATATGACACGTCACTGCATAAATTAATTTAAACCAATCAATTTTTTTCATAAAACAACAATTTCCTTTTCTAGCGAGGAATTCCAAATACGGAATCAGATAATTGTAACGTATGCAACAAATGTGAGACGTCACCGAATATTGTAGCCCAGTTCCCAAAAACATTGCAAGATGTCAGATTTCGCAGAAAATCCCTCATCCGAGTTAATCCGCCTGGATAATAATCACAATAATCTAAAGCCAAAAATTGCTCTGAACAAGCCTTCCTTGATATCTTGAGATATATACCTAGCAACTATTTTCAGCTGAAAATGTTGATTACCTGTCCATCGTTTTCCCTTTGAAATTTCCCGTATCACTAAATGTATGGAAGCAGACAGTGATTTTTGGCTACAGAAGTCATTTCTAAATTTTGTTTTGCTTCCATTGCATGAACGTTAGTAGTATTACTATCCTTAACAACTTCAAACCCTGTCAGTTGAATTTTACACTAAAATCATAGAAAATATAAGTTTTCTAATAAATTTGCAGAGTACTGTAAGTACATTTGCAGAGTATAGTAAGTTATATTGATACATGCACTCGAGAAAAAATTGTACGTGGGGGTTGTAAATCTTGATAATAGAATTTTAGTTTTTTACTTCCGAAAACATCTTAAATTTTTAGAATATTTGGTCTCTTAAAGATACGTTTTAAATGAGCTATGTGATCACTATTAGTAATAATTCTTGCAGCGGATTTTTTATAAGAAGAACACGCATCAATTTTAAAGGGGAAGTTTACTCCAGCGTTTTTTCTTGAATGTATTGTTTAATCGATTATTACGTAACAGGTCCATTTTTAACAGGAAAGCAATGGTTGGAGATGGGTCACCAAGAAATTGAGGATCGAATTATGCCGCCAAGTGTATCTTCAATCGTTTAGCATTGTTTTTGCAATTGTTGAGAGTGTGCATTAATGTTTCTTTATTTTTGAAGAGATTACATGATGGAGATGATGATCGTTTCTTCCACCTTACGAGATTTGAATTTGTCGGCAAGGTGTTGATTGTTCATCAGCAATAGGATGACGTTTCGTGGTAAATTAAACATAAGAGATTTCCATTTCATATCTGTTTCTGAGTTTTGAAGAATATTAAGAAATTGACCTTGTAATGACAATGATTTAACTTTAGTGTCCCATATATTTTTAACTTCATTCATGATGATTTCCTTAGCTTCTTTCTTAGCTGTATTTAGATTTGTCGTATTAATCTTTTTGAATACTGAATCGCACGAAACAACAGTCGATTTTTTTCGGGTTCATTTCTGCTCTCACTCCAATCGAGAGTCGAGCGCGTTGTTAACACGTTCATCGGATTTGATTCTACAATAAACATAAACGGCAGTTTGACACTCTCTATAAAGATGACTGATGGATTTGATGTTGGTGAATTCGGGGCAGTGCAGTACTACAACGGTTGCTGATGGCGGGAGCTTAAGCCATTTTTTATGGTATCTTCGAGTTAAACTATCAATACGTTGAATATTTGTAGCTGAAATGGTGTGCACTGTGAAAATGAATCTTGATGCAGGAAGGAGATATTCTTGGTGCACCAGAAGAGAATCTATATTTTCTAATCAATCTTCAAAATTTTTATTGATAACTTTATATATTTCGGACTGTTTATTTGAGAAGGTAACTGTTTTCTAGAGTTCCTAAAGTGTCTTGGCCTAAATTAAACGCCAAACGGGATAACCTGAGGTTTACCACTGACATTGGAATGTGATTTGCATTTTTTTTTAAACTGGTTATAGAGTGAGCCCCATTGACTTGGTCCAATCGTAAACTTATTAATCAGCTTTTTACGAGTCCTTTTGTGAGTGGATAGAAATGGCGTTGTTATGTACTGTTTATCATTTATCGTAAAACCCGATTTTGATTCCTGTTGTAATCTCTCTGCCAAAAAAGGACCGCCCTGGATTACACCCATCTTGAAAGATGACCAATTCTTTGTGGCAACGGTGCCGTTCAATATCGAATTGAGGTTGATGATGTAGTCATGAATAGGCTGGGGAATTTTGTAACGGCGAAGAGAAAATGAAATTAAGTTGTGCTGGACACTACCAAAAGCATCCTCTAAATCGAAAAAGGTCATATGGTGCGTTTTGAAGATTTGGTTTTATCAATTATCTCATGAAGACTCATGTTATGTAATTCAATGACACCATTAATTTTACTGATGAAGGCTTTTTGGATTGATTTTTCAATGAAAATTGTTGGAAGTGAGGAACTCGGTCATGTGGTTAGCTAAAAGTAGATGAAATGTCTTACCAATAACACTAGATAAGGCTATCCGAAAGTTTTTGGGATTTTTAGTTTCTTCTTTCTTGTAAATGAGAGTAATTTTACTGGATCTCCATGATGATGATGGTGGTGTTTGAGAGACTAAAAGTTTCGAATAAAGTGTTGCTAACTAATGATGGATGCATGGTAATTTCTTCAATAAACCATATCATTCCGTCCGGTCCAGGAGTGGAGGAGCTTGATTTGTTTCAGATTAGATGGGCTGAGATCAACTTGTATTATAATTTGCATCAGAATGTTTTGTATCATCAGTTCAAATCCCATCAATAAATCTTGAACGAATTTTTGAATAACTGAAGTCAAGGTTTTTCAAAAACAAAAATTGACATAGCTTTTTAGGCTTTCTCTCCTCTTTCATTTGCATATCTTGGTTTTTGAATAAAAAACCTAATTAAATTGACATTTGAACGGACGTTCATTTTATAATGGAAATAAGCTTATATGTGCCGATTTACAACCTTGACTTCAGTAATTAAAAAATTCTTAATTTTTTTATTCTTCAAGCTTTTGATGGGATTTGAACTGATGATACAAACACTCTGATGCAAATTATAATGCAATAAAATAGAACGAAAAATGATATTATCATGCTTGAATTGAAGCGTGAAATATATTTTTACAATTTATTGAAACACATTTTATAATGACTTAGGAACATTACTTTGGATATAAGCAAACAGGTACTTCATCCTTATCCATATCCTGCATAAGTCTATTAATGTTGCATGGTCAGTCTAGTTTAATTTTCAAAATCCTTATCACACAAAAATTTCAAAGGTATGTGTATAGCTGTTTGTAAATTATTGTAAAAGGCTATCTGAGGCTATCATATAAAATTTTTATTTAGTTATTCAATATTGCTTTGGGTATTCGAAGCAAAGCTTTAAATTTTCTCGATTTCAGAATACGGATTGTCAGAATACGAAAATTAAGTCTATATAAAGCAATGATTAAGGACCAAATTTTTAGATATTGAATGGTTGGACTAAAGTATTTTTGTGCATATGATCGGTGCATATTAAATTAAATTGAACATTTAAAAGATCAGGCATTTCTTACTCAATTAGGATAAAGGTCAAAAATACAAATTGAACCTACCTTTGTTCCATGGTACCCTACATGCCCCACCGATACAGAAATAAACTATACCATAAAGTGGATTTTCATAATTCAGTTGAAAATCTTCTATGTCACATCGTTTGTTTGACTCACACTCTTTCCATATACATCTTACTGTAATATTTGACCCCTTGTCAATATATTTTGGAATGATTAGTATCAAATTTTTATCAAGTCTTCCCTCCGAATTATTAACAAAAACTCCAACTAAAATCACGTAGAGTAATCCAAACATATCTAGTTATTGTTTGTGTTTTTTTTTATATTTGCTAATATAAAGCTGAATGACTCGATATTACATGATTTTCGGCCTTCAAATGTAGAGTCATCGTTTTTATTCAAGAATAATCAGTGGAGTGCCTCAGCATTATACGAAAAAATTATTTATTTTGTTTTAATTAAGATTCCTTCCAGCATCGTGTAATTTTGAAAAAGCCCTTTGCAAAGAGATTCACATACCGCCAAAAGCTGACATGATATGATAAGATATGATACCGTTGATTGTTTGCAATGAAAAGCATTAGCCAAAAGATATTATAAAAGATTTTATAAAATTCATAATTAGTGTAATATATATTCATAATAAAACTACGATCCCCAGGTTGAACATGTAACACCAGTTTTTTTTGTCTCACCTACACAAAATGTATTGGGGCGGACATTAATCTCTGGTTACACCCATCCCTTTTACGCCGGTATTTAACTCACATTTCGAGAATATATTGTGTTTTGATTTAAATAAAATGCTTCGAGCGCTGTCATGTAAAATATTTATCGTAGAGCTGAAGCAAACTTTCGATTCAATAGGTTTTGCGAAACAACAGGTCCCAACATTAGACTAGTCTTTTATACAAAACAAATTTTAACCTTTTTTATCAATTTTGTTACACACTCAATGAATATTTTAATGCATGAAATTAATACTCCAGAAAACATACAGAATAGACTAGAAAATTTGATGAGGGGAAAGACAAAAGGCATCAAAATTACATGAAATGAAATCAAAAAAAGATTGTGATAATGATAAAAAATTAAAGTTCTTAAAAAATAAGACTGCACATATATGCTGCAAAATCATATAAAACGATCTTATGGGTATTTTTTTCCTACATTTGCTACCCATTTTCTAATAATGTGAGACCTTCCAAAAAATTTGCACAGTGTTTAATTCTAGGTCTCCGATGTTATAACATTCCCCCTCTTAAAGAGTCTTTGACAATTCAGAATGTATGAAGAATCTCTTATAATCGCAAATGGATGGAAAAATCGGATGAGGCACTATGAAATGTAAGGTAACATCCTGAATGGGTCAGGTTAGATCAAAAATGGCTACAGTAGGTTGTTTGGCATTTCAAGCATACCGAAATACTGGGGTTCCTAATAATATCAGGTGACCCATGGGGGTCCGTCAGATGTCATATGACCCCATATGAGCCTTCAGAGAAATTAATCCAGACTTGGCAATTTTTGCACCTAGGAATCCGGTATTTGGGTCATTTAGTATGCTTGAATACCAACAACCTACTGTTGCCATTGATCTAACAAAACACATTCGGGATGTTCTCTTGACATCCGACGACTAAACGTGGGACGTTTCGAATTTTTTGCCCATTTAGCGCCACCACTCTTTCTAAAAATGTATAAGTTCCGATGTCCCTCCTAGGAAATCTTGACGGGGAGCCGGAATTTTTACATTACACAGTGCCTCATCCAATTTTTCCATCAATTTGTGTACATGCATTTATTTTAGAAAGTGGACATTATACAAGTAACAAGTACTTTGTCTAGTTTAGATTATGTTTATTAGATAAAACCTTAACTAAAACTTCATTTCAAATGCTGTCTAATGGTATAAACCAGCCATAATACAACCCAAAGGCTCGGTCACAACGAGAAGGCAATGACTTTGCCTAATTTACACATGTAGTTTTATACACATGGTTTGCACTCTTTAGTGCGGTATTCATATCACTTAATCTAAAATTAGACTTAAGTAACTTTTATGTTTTCCTGCGCTTTCATATTAGAGCATTTGCTTACATGAATACTTACTTTTATTCCGAGGTATTTTGCACACCGAATTACAATAAAATAAAATCCCATGTAGCTGCGTTTCATAATTCAGATTCCAATCAACTTCACATCCCTTTAAGAATAAACATTCCCTCCATGTGCATTTTACAATTATATTTGATCCTTTTTCTGCGTATGACGGAACCTCTAATATCAGGTTATGCAGGGATAAATTCACGCAAAACGCAATTAAATATACTAAAATATACATAATTGTCAGAAATTCTAATATTTTGAATGATAATATTTTGAGTTTTCAAAATGAAATTTTCCATATCCTTTTTAGGCATTGAATATCATGATGATAATCAACGAACTGTGCCATGTTTAATGTAGATAGACGGTATTTCCTTTATTTTAAGGCGTTTTATTCAAGCACAAACAGTTAATTTCACTTTTGTTATACACAGCTATTCAAACATTATTTTTTGTTACTTCTTATGAGGCAAAATCAGTCTAAGGTTTTATAAAGTTAAGATTCTAAAAAATGACAACGATATTGATTTTACATAAAAAATCAAGAACGGGGTAAATATTCTTGATCGAGAACGCATTAAATAAGTACCACTGACAGAAGCTGACTTTTATTATTTACTAGATTAACCTTGGAGGATTTGTAAAAGAAACTCTTATACCGAAAATATATTTTGTGCAATAACTAAATAATTGCAAACATCGGATTCGAGAGAGTTATTACCTGACAAAAAAACAATAGATCTTCACGAAAATATTAGTGTAAATATCTGCGAAAAATGAAAAATGTGAGAGCCTAATAAAATGGCACCGCATTGCCTCAGAAAACTACAAAAGACCTGCAAATAATTGTACATTCATTGGCTGCTGATGCAAAGAGCCATCTCCAAAAGGTTCCAAAATAATGGAAAATTTGTGAATTTGACTCTGCTATAAAGTAGGTCAACAAAACATTTAATAAACATACATAAGATGTTGCTTTTCAGCTGAAAATGTTGATTACCTGACCATTGTTTTACCTTTGAAATTTCCCGTATCACTAAATGTATGGAAGCAGACAGTGATTTTTGGCTACAGAAGTCATTTCAAAATTTTGTTTTGCTTCCATTGCATGAACGTTAGTAGTATTACTATCCTTAACAACTTCAAACCCTGTCAGTTGAATTTTACACTAAAATCATAGAAAATATAAGTTTTCTAATAAATTTGCAGAGTACTGTAAGTACATTTGCAGAGTATAGTAAGTTATATTGATACATGCACTCGAGAAAAAATTGTACGTGGGGGTTGTAAATCTTGATAATAGAATTTTAGTTTTTTACTTCCGAAAACATCTTAAATTTTTAGAATATTTGGTCTCTTAAAGATACGTTTTAAATGAGCTATGTGATCACTATTAGTAATAATTCTTGCAGCGGATTTTTTATAAGAAGAACACGCATCAATTTTAAAGGGGAAGTTTACTCCAGCGTTTTTTCTTGAATGTATTGTTTAATCGATTATTACGTAACAGGTCCATTTTTAACAGGAAAGCAATGGTTGGAGATGGGTCACCAAGAAATTGAGGATCGAATTATGCCGCCAAGTGTATCTTCAATCGTTTAGCATTGTTTTTGCAATTGTTGAGAGTGTGCATTAATGTTTCTTTATTTTTGAAGAGATTACATGATGGAGATGATGATCGTTTCTTCCACCTTACGAGATTTGAATTTGTCGGCAAGGTGTTGATTGTTCATCAGCAATAGGATGACGTTTCGTGGTAAATTAAACATAAGAGATTTCCATTTCATATCTGTTTCTGAGTTTTGAAGAATATTAAGAAATTGACCTTGTAATGACAATGATTTAACTTTAGTGTCCCATATATTTTTAACTTCATTCATGATGATTTCCTTAGCTTCTTTCTTAGCTGTATTTAGATTTGTCGTATTAATCTTTTTGAATACTGAATCGCACGAAACAACAGTCGATTTTTTTCGGGTTCATTTCTGCTCTCACTCCAATCGAGAGTCGAGCGCGTTGTTAACACGTTCATCGGATTTGATTCTACAATAAACATAAACGGCAGTTTGACACTCTCTATAAAGATGACTGATGGATTTGATGTTGGTGAATTCGGGGCAGTGCAGTACTACAACGGTTGCTGATGGCGGGAGCTTAAGCCATTTTTTATGGTATCTTCGAGTTAAACTATCAATACGTTGAATATTTGTAGCTGAAATGGTGTGCACTGTGAAAATGAATCTTGATGCAGGAAGGAGATATTCTTGGTGCACCAGAAGAGAATCTATATTTTCTAATCAATCTTCAAAATTTTTATTGATAACTTTATATATTTCGGACTGTTTATTTGAGAAGGTAACTGTTTTCTAGAGTTCCTAAAGTGTCTTGGCCTAAATTAAACGCCAAACGGGATAACCTGAGGTTTACCACTGACATTGGAATGTGATTTGCATTTTTTTTTAAACTGGTTATAGAGTGAGCCCCATTGACTTGGTCCAATCGTAAACTTATTAATCAGCTTTTTACGAGTCCTTTTGTGAGTGGATAGAAATGGCGTTGTTATGTACTGTTTATCATTTATCGTAAAACCCGATTTTGATTCCTGTTGTAATCTCTCTGCCAAAAAAGGACCGCCCTGGATTACACCCATCTTGAAAGATGACCAATTCTTTGTGGCAACGGTGCCGTTCAATATCGAATTGAGGTTGATGATGTAGTCATGAATAGGCTGGGGAATTTTGTAACGGCGAAGAGAAAATGAAATTAAGTTGTGCTGGACACTACCAAAAGCATCCTCTAAATCGAAAAAGGTCATATGGTGCGTTTTGAAGATTTGGTTTTATCAATTATCTCATGAAGACTCATGTTATGTAATTCAATGACACCATTAATTTTACTGATGAAGGCTTTTTGGATTGATTTTTCAATGAAAATTGTTGGAAGTGAGGAACTCGGTCATGTGGTTAGCTAAAAGTAGATGAAATGTCTTACCAATAACACTAGATAAGGCTATCCGAAAGTTTTTGGGATTTTTAGTTTCTTCTTTCTTGTAAATGAGAGTAATTTTACTGGATCTCCATGATGATGATGGTGGTGTTTGAGAGACTAAAAGTTTCGAATAAAGTGTTGCTAACTAATGATGGATGCATGGTAATTTCTTCAATAAACCATATCATTCCGTCCGGTCCAGGAGTGGAGGAGCTTGATTTGTTTCAGATTAGATGGGCTGAGATCAACTTGTATTATAATTTGCATCAGAATGTTTTGTATCATCAGTTCAAATCCCATCAATAAATCTTGAACGAATTTTTGAATAACTGAAGTCAAGGTTTTTCAAAAACAAAAATTGACATAGCTTTTTAGGCTTTCTCTCCTCTTTCATTTGCATATCTTGGTTTTTGAATAAAAAACCTAATTAAATTGACATTTGAACGGACGTTCATTTTATAATGGAAATAAGCTTATATGTGCCGATTTACAACCTTGACTTCAGTAATTAAAAAATTCTTAATTTTTTTATTCTTCAAGCTTTTGATGGGATTTGAACTGATGATACAAACACTCTGATGCAAATTATAATGCAATAAAATAGAACGAAAAATGATATTATCATGCTTGAATTGAAGCGTGAAATATATTTTTACAATTTATTGAAACACATTTTATAATGACTTAGGAACATTACTTTGGATATAAGCAAACAGGTACTTCATCCTTATCCATATCCTGCATAAGTCTATTAATGTTGCATGGTCAGTCTAGTTTAATTTTCAAAATCCTTATCACACAAAAATTTCAAAGGTATGTGTATAGCTGTTTGTAAATTATTGTAAAAGGCTATCTGAGGCTATCATATAAAATTTTTATTTAGTTATTCAATATTGCTTTGGGTATTCGAAGCAAAGCTTTAAATTTTCTCGATTTCAGAATACGGATTGTCAGAATACGAAAATTAAGTCTATATAAAGCAATGATTAAGGACCAAATTTTTAGATATTGAATGGTTGGACTAAAGTATTTTTGTGCATATGATCGGTGCATATTAAATTAAATTGAACATTTAAAAGATCAGGCATTTCTTACTCAATTAGGATAAAGGTCAAAAATACAAATTGAACCTACCTTTGTTCCATGGTACCCTACATGCCCCACCGATACAGAAATAAACTATACCATAAAGTGGATTTTCATAATTCAGTTGAAAATCTTCTATGTCACATCGTTTGTTTGACTCACACTCTTTCCATATACATCTTACTGTAATATTTGACCCCTTGTCAATATATTTTGGAATGATTAGTATCAAATTTTTATCAAGTCTTCCCTCCGAATTATTAACAAAAACTCCAACTAAAATCACGTAGAGTAATCCAAACATATCTAGTTATTGTTTGTGTTTTTTTTTATATTTGCTAATATAAAGCTGAATGACTCGATATTACATGATTTTCGGCCTTCAAATGTAGAGTCATCGTTTTTATTCAAGAATAAAATACATAAGATGTTGCTTTTTTTATTTTTTTATTTTTTATTTTAATAATGCTCATGTAGTGTACAAAAGTACTCATGTATCTAACCGACATATCGTCGAAGCTGCCATGATTAATGAGAATAAAAACAATGTACGTAATCTAAACAATGTAACCCTTGACAAAACTTTGTGTAAAGGTGTTAACGATGTATTATGTATTTACTCGTAATACCAATTTATGATAATCTGTTCATAGTGTACATAAACTTGATATTAAAAAAAGTTCTAAACATATCCTGATGATGTCTCTTAGTCGAGAGACGAAACGTCGATATTAAATTTTCAAAAAAATGCTTAAATTCTAAAATAGTTTTAGTGCGGATTTCTCTATCAGGATGTTGCTTCTCATGCAGATTATCAACTGTCTGTATTAGCACTCAGATGATTTTAGTTCTTAAATAATCAACTTTGAAAGAAGTAGTAATAGCGTTCTACTATAGAACACTTTTTTGTGGGAAAGATTTGCAGAGGAGTGAGGTAAAAATATTGCGCCCCTTTTGGCTAGATCAGGAGAGGGGGAAAATGTGTTAACTGGGAATGCTACATTTTTCAAAGCGGAGTAATAACCATAATAATGGCGACATCACAAAATTTTTTACCTCCTCACTCCTCTACAAACCTTCCTCCCAAAAAGTGTTCTATAGTAGAACGCTATTACTACTGAAATAATATTCCTCCCAAAAAGTGTTCTATAGTAGAACGCTATTACTACTGAAATAATATTCTAAGTTTTTTAAAGCCAAAATATTTGCTTAAGATTATCACTTTAAAAATAAGACTTATTCTTTTTACATTTTCAGCCTTAAATTTTGAAATAGATAAATATTTTTTGGTTGTAAACATCATTATTTTTTAGAATGGATGATGTTCATCTTGATTATCATTACAGAAAATAGGAAATTTCCAATACCATTTTAAACTCTAATATTGTTTTCATCACTCTGCTTTGTGACAATGCAACAAATATATTTCGTAAAACGTTATTAGATTCCAAATTTTCAAAGTTATAATATATATATAATACTTTATTCGCAAATATTTAGAATTCGCAATACATTTACATAAATATAATAATAATTAAAAAAG
>JAXIUW010198954.1:0-11575 GCA_035591015.1 Cephalothrix simula
CAACGAAAAGCGACATTTCCATCAGATGAGATATTTTCACTGAAAGCGACATTATCATCAAACGCAACATATTCATCAAAAGCGACATTTTCATCAAACACGGCATCTTTATCGAAGAGTGAAAATTGGCCAAATCCCAATTTCCCTGACTTTTCCATGTTTTGACAAAATTCCCTGACTTTTGAAGGCTGAAATGAAATTCCCTGACTTTTCCCTGATTTCCAGATTTTCCAGGTGGCTGGCCACCCTGAATATATATAACACACTCTCTGGTGATTGATATGAATTATATCACGAGTGTTCTGGTGTCTAACTGAAAAATGCACTCGGGGCTTGCCCCCCCCCCGAGTGCTTTTTTTCAGTTTGGGACCAGAACACAATAGTCTACTATAGGAGACAAATGTTCTCTCTCCCCCCCTTTCGATCGAACATATTGATAGATACAAACCCATTAGTTCACTACGGTAAGAACACAAGTGATATAAGTCATATCAGTCACCAGAGAGTGTGTTATAGATTGTATTTGACGTATGCTAAATAAAATGTAGATTGTATTTAACATATGTTAAATAACATGTAGATTGTATTTAACATATGTTAAATAACATGGAGATTGTATTTAACGTACATGTATATTAAATACAATTCATGCCATTGTATTGCACTAGTGATAATACAGCGTGTTATCACATGGCTATAAAAGCAACATACGTTAAATACTATACACTTATTGCACAATTTATTGAGTGCAATACGAAGCAGTTATAACTGCTCGTATTGCACGAAAAGAGGTGCAATAACTGTTTTATTTAACGATAGATGCCTGATATCACATTATTATCAGTAAATAGCATCTACCTGCACACCTTAATCATTAAATAAAATTTTAAAATCGCATCACTCACTCTTTATAAAGTAGGTCTGGTTATGCATTTATGTCGCCAGTGATAAATGAGTATTAAAATTGAACAAAAATAGTGTAGTATTACACACATAGCAATATGGGTACTTCGAACGGAAAAATGCGTGTAGATTGACTCGTGAACATAACCCACTTTCTAGCGATATACCCGTTTTCATGGCACTTTTATCAGTGATATATATCATTCTAGTCGCAGGCGAGTGAAATAAATGCTCGAGTGTGATAAACCCCTAGCTTATAGGCGCTGAACTACACAGGTCAAGACGTCATAAAATCCTTCTTCAGGGCTAGTGCGAGGTCGAATCTTACAAATCGCGAGGTGATAATTATTTTACGCTAACTACATAGGAAACCCATACAAGATAGCGTAAAATAATTATCACCTCGCGAAATGTCAAATGCTGGGTGGGATTGGTCAGCGTAGGGGAGCGGAGAATAGGAACTGCGAAGGCGCGCAAAGAGCTCTGTGTACTTCATATGGGCTTGAGGTGGCTCCCCCTTCCCTCTGGGACCCTATATTACCGTTTACTGTAATGGTTTGTTTTTGGAAGGTCCCATATCAATGGTTCCAGTAACAAATATACAACATGGCTTACCTGTGACCCGTTTAAAAAGTTACCCATTGCCAATAAATATGAAATTATTCGGCGGAAAGTTTTATTCTTCTCTAGTTCTTCTATACCTTTCTTCAAATCCATTAGCGGTTCAGCTATTTCCTATTTAAAAAATAATTGATGTTTAAAAACGAAACCACGTGTTTTTTTGTATCCATGACAACCAAATAACAAAATAATGAAAACCTAATGTACCTGCTCCGTAGTTTCATAATCCAATTTGAAAGCCCATAAGTTAAGTCTAGCTGGTAATTCACTGATTGATGAAAGGGTAAGAAGAAACGATTCAGCAGTTCCAAGTGGCGTATCGGGATTATTGATTTGCGCTTCAACGATTTTATTAGTCTCTTCCTGAGTTGGTAACATGGAAAGGATTTTCTGGAACAAAATTTAAGGCACTTTTTCACTAATAATAGTAAAAATTACAAAGATAAGAGCAGTAGATAGTGTACAACGCGAATTTGAATCTTGAAAAGCCAGTTGGCGTTCCTCAGAGACTCTTTTAGCGTCCTCTTTATAAAATTTAGATAATGAATATCTCCCAAGGAACGACGCTAGAAGAAAGCTCTCTACGCTGGTAGGACGTTGACAAGTAACTGGAAATGTATAAATTCTGTTACGCGAGAGCTAGAAAAATGCAGGAAGGATGCTACATTGAAGCTCAAGCGTTTTCCGAATTAAAATACATTTGAGTTCAGTCGGCCCTGAAAAGATGTAACGTAGTCGCTAGAAAGACGCCAGAACGTATTAATAACAACGAAATTTCGGGTTCGAGACTTAACTAATTTCACCGTTTCCAGAGCTAGAGGAACGTTTTCGTGGTTTTGTTAAAAAGGATGCTAAATCTACGTTCTGTAGACACTCCACGATAAGCGCTCGAAGGACGCTCAGTAGACGTTCTAGGTCATGTCAAACACACGGTGAAGCAGACAATGTCGTTGCGCAGACGCTAGATATACGCACCGAAGACGCTACGAGGTTACACGATCATTTTTAAAAGGACCAAAGTAGGACGCGACGAGGACGCCAGCTAAGTGTGGCCCTTTGTTTAAAAACGCCGCAGTTATCAGGGCGCGGAATTACCACTAATCCCAAATTTGACACTGTAATTCGAGAAAAAAAATTACCTCAATGCCTTCCCTATTCATAATTGTGTTATCCATTTTCAAAATGGCATTTTTTATTGTTCTAGATGGTGGCAGCACAGTCATACCAATATTGATTGCATTTGAACGCTTATTGTCCAATACTGTGATCTCTTTTTTGGCAGACTCAACACCCTTCTGAAAAATTAAATATAAAGAGAAGTTAGAGCCGATTCTTTAACGTGTACGTAGAGCACAGCACAAATAATTTATCTCTAAGCAGCTTTAAATATTGCCAATATTCATGATTACAACTGTTTTAGTTATGAATTTTATTTTTAAATGTTATCATCATTATAATACAATACTATAGACATCGCGCAGCATGCTAAGAGCCAGTTGTGCTTTTAGTGAAATGGTATTTAGTGATATTTCTTGGAAAACCGTTGAATAATAACGTTATTGCACGTTTTTTTCGTATTTAACCCAAAAAAGCGTGCAATAACTCTATATTGCATTTAGAATAAAGAAAAATAAAGAATAGCTTTCCCCATGCGCAAAAAAAAACAGAATACAATAATTTTATCTGACTAACCAAAAGAGTTAGTAACGACAAAGTACATAAAGTTAGAATTAAAACATACTATAACTATATGTTAATTGATTCCCATGCAAAAATTTCTCGAAACCTTAAAATGATACCCGATAGCAATTTTTTAGCAACTAAGTACATTTCTCCCGCAAATGCCCGTAAAACTTTAATTGAGACAGAGTCAAAAGACGAGATATAAATATTTGAAACAAATTTCTTGCAGTCCATGCATATTTTTACTTTAAGAATTGTGGGTCTCCAAAAATATTCAACTTGTATACTTTAGGTATAATCATTTACTAAATACCCAAACATGAAGCAAAAATAACATAAATATTAATGAATTAGTTAAAAACATGCTTTGTATTAGTTTATGCTCTTACCACTTCCTGTTATTAGTGAATACCATGGCAACCATGCGACAACACAATAACGGCAAAAGGTCAAGGTTGGAAAGAAAAAAAGAGGCAAAAATTGAAATAAGAACGTTTCTTTGGTTAAACCGATGCAGGTTATAAAAACCTGTAAAAACGACCCTTTTCAACTTAATCTCGCAGGTTTGGGGATTTCATCATTCTTTGTTTGCAATCTAATATTAATTTTAAGCTATAATAAATGCAAATTCAAGCTTTTGCAAACAAAAACTGATTAATGTGATATATCCAGTAGAAATGGTTAAAAATCATCACATGAAATAATTGAGATATTTTAACCATTTTCATTAGAGGAAAAGGGGATCAGCGGAGAGGTGTATAATATTATGGTGTATGGTGTAGAAATGTTAAGTGTATAAGTTATGTGGTCAGGTTATTAAGTAATAAGAAAAATTATAAAACCACGCCATGAAAAAAACCCAGATATGATATAAAAAAGTTCTCAAGGTTAAAACTGCTTTCACATTTTGATTTCTATGTTAGTAGAGTGGCCATTTTGGACTAAAACACAAACCAACCCAAAATTACGGAATATAAATATTTATACCTTCTGAAGTTTCAATGATAAAAAGATAAAACGTAAAGATCAGTGCATAATTTATCTTTAAGTTATAACTGCATAAAAATATGAAATTTTATCTTTTTTTTACATAAACACTTAACTTTCCATATCTAGGGATTCTACATATCGACTCCTGTAGCGTGTAAAATCATTTCATGCGATAACTAATTTAACATCATGCATTTAACTGCATTCAGGCATTTAACTTTTTGTATCAAAAATTTAATTTCATGCCATTAAATAAATAATTCGCTATAATATTCTGTGAGCTAAACTTGTATAACTCCGCATAACTGATAAATTAAGATATGATAAAAAATATCGTACCTTTTGTTTGATTTCGTTAACTCTAGCTTCAAAAAGATGCTCCAACTTATCAGGCTGAATCGTCACAGGCTCCAATTTATCCCATATAGTTGGCTTTGGCTCTGTGAAACCACCAGGCTTAACTTCACGCCAATGAAGTTTAACAGTCTTTTTAGTTTTTGGTAAATAAGCACCAAGAGGGGCAGCATGAAGTCCATCAACATGATCAGCTTTTAATAATGGTGGGCCACCAGGTAACATCGGTGGTGGAGGTGGTGGTCCACCAGGTAATACAGGGGGTGGAGGTGGACCACCAGGTAACATAGGAGGTGGAGGTGGACAACCAGGTATCATTGGGGGTGGAGGTGGCCCAAATCCATTAAAAGGTGGCGGTGGAGGTGGGCCACCTCCAAATGCCATAGCCATAGGTCGGTGTTCAAAACAATCTTCATCATCCGACCTTGTTAAGTCGGTGAAATCGAGATCGTTAATTTCAAGCGCACGATTAAAACGATTTTCAAGGACTTCCCATTGTAAATCACTTTCATCGCGTTCTGCCTGCTCCTTTTGTAACTTCGCAACACTCTCCCTCCTTTTAGCCTCAAATGGTTTAGATGTACTTGCAAGCCCTTCTTTCATACGTTCAATAAGCCCGCTCTGATCCCCGACGGGGCCAGTTGCACCAGATCCCTCATCGTTAATGTCATTTTTAAGTTTTTCTTGCAGTTTCTCCTGCAACGATTGCACAGTGCCCTCATTGTCTATACCAACTTTGACATCATCACTGACGTCATCACTATCGTCTTTTGCTATTTTATCGATCAGTTTCTTTCTATCTTCCTGTATAGAAAGTTCTTCGTTATTATTTACCGCATCGGCATCGTTCCTTATCCTCCTATTGGCATTGTTATTGAGATTTTCAAGGTCACCATTACTCATGTAACCAGATTCTGTAGATGGTAGTTGCTCATCAACCTCAGGTTGTGCTTCTGAAAACAGTTAAAATAAAAATTAGCACACATTTTTCATGAATACATTGAAAATGAAATGATCATTTACGGAGTAAAATATATAGAATTACACAAATGAAAAAACTTTGAATTTCTGAAATAAAAGTTGAATGAGCTAGAATACAGGTAGACAAAAGTTAAAAGGTCACTAGTGTAAAAACATGCAAAAGAGATTGACTGTTAAGGTTTCAGCAGATCTGCACCTTCATGTATTAGACAAAACTTCTAAGTAAAATAAAAAGAAATGGTGGATGTGAAAACATAATAAGTTTATATAAAAGTCAAACAAACCCATTGCCAGAATGTCTGATAGTAATGAGTGGATATATCCACTTAACAAAATACACGAAGAATTACGTCACTGATTACGTCAAATCAACCTTGACCGAATAAAGTATAGGCCTAGGCCATATAGTTAAGCCTAAATTTAATAAAATTTTATTCATTCTCAAAAATCAAATTTTAGACCGATTATCACAGCCAGCATTCCATTTTTGGAAAGATAGATCAAATTGTTAAAAAATGCTTTACTGAGAGCCACGTTATTTTGGGAAATATTTTAAAAATATGGTCCCATTTTCAGTCAATTTTTACATGGTCATGGGTTGCTCTGATCTAATTTGACATAAAAACAAGAAACACGTGTTTATTTCTTACTTACATATATTGAAAGTAGATGTTCTAAGGATTCAGAATATGTTTCTACATTTACTCTATCTATATCGGGGCTCAGACCCTAATAATTGAAATTAGATCCGTTCCAAATTTTGATTGATGACGTCATAAAAATGGCGGATCGACAGTCTAAGGACTCCATATGGTGTTGAGTGAAATATGGTAGCAGCTGGCAGGCCAAATTTTGTGCCATTCATGTTTCTCCCTCTATTACTCAACTGATTTCTTGGTAACACTTTGAAGCTTATTAATCTACCTTGCTAATGACATGAAACAATGTCAGGTTACTATCTTATTCATTGAAGTTGTACCTGGCCAAAGTGGCGCCGTCCTATTTGTCGCCGAAATGCGACCATGGCGGTTAAAGGGTCAAGTTTTAAAAAATTGTCAAAATATTTTAAAATTCGAAGTGTCAAGATTGTTGCATGTTAAATAGTATGTGTTATTTAAAAAAGATGTTGGAGCCAGTGAATTATAACATTGAAATTAAATTTCCATCACCTAAAAGAAAACATTATTAGTGCTACGAAGCATTAGTTTTTAGTGTCAAGAGTGCTCAATTATACGCCAGATACAGATCTACTACTAACACTTAGGTCTTACCTAAAATATTCAGAGTAACATTTGAACTAGTACGAACCGAGGATTTTCGTCGTAAGCTAACTTTGGGCGGTTCAGGCTCAGGTTCAATACTCGTTTCCAAAGTATCTTTGATTTCTTTTACACCGTTTTCTTTAGGCCACTCTGAAGCACACTCTTGTCTTAAGACTGAGCTAGGCGAGCGACTTAGAGTGATTTTAAAACCAGAAACCTTCTTTTCATTGTCATTATTACCTTCAACGGGGCTACAAGCTCGATCCGCTGATTTAGTTCTTTGCCTTAGTTCGCTTATTAAATTAATTGCTGGTTCTGATTTAGCGGGGATTAATGATTTATAACGCTGATTTCCCGGGGGTGGTGAGCCCCTTAAGGCAGCCTCAATTTCCCCCGGTCCGTTTTTGCTTTGTTCTAATGTTTGAGATCGCTGACGCTGACGACGAAGTTTCCTCCTATTTTCAGCGACAGAGTTCACTTCAATTCCAGCCAATGGCGTCGCTGTTGGTCGCATGCAGAAAAAGAAAAATCCAGTTTGAGCAAATTTTCATGCAATTATCAAACAACAGGGTAGACAGAAAGGGTTTTTCAAACTTTTAATAATCAGACCAGTATAAGATTTTATAAATTAAAAGCGTATTAGGCACACCTCAAAGGGATGCAAATTATGATACGATGTTAGGTTTCTTTGATCCATTTACACAATATTAACAGTAAATATACTATCATCATTGGAATTGTCAGAGGAGCAATAAAAAGGGCTCACCCTAAGTCATCTATTCGTAACATTAACCCAGGAAAACTATACATTTTGGAAAGGTCTTGGATCGAACTTTGGTCTGTTTTGGTTATTATCAAAGTAACACCCTATGACTTCAGAGACGCTATTTTGATGACGTCATCAATATGATGTCATAGAGTGTTATTTTGATAATCAAAATGGCCCACATAATCAAAATGGTGCGCTGAGTTCATTTCCACCATCCATTTCCTATCTGCTACCAGTTTCGCTGAACTCAGAAGATTAAATTCACATTTTTGCCGCTAGGGGCGCCACAGCCGGTCAAAATTATTTGAAAACCAAAACAGACCAAAGTTCGTTCTAAGACCTTTCCAAAAAGTAAAGTTTTCCTAGGATAATGTGACGATTAGATGACTTAGGGGGACCCGATTGTTGCTCCTCCGACAATTTTTTGGAATGCAGATCTATTTATTTGAGTGCACCATTATTGGGAAAAATCTAGTAATTTAGTTTCATTTTTTATCATGCATTGAAATTTTACCCTACAATCCCGAAATATATACTCATTTTATTATAGCAACACCATGCACTTAACAGTACAAAAGTTTCGCATGCCCCACAACAAAAGAACCGCGTGCAGCCTAAAGCGGTATAGCGTATATGATCTGGAATACAAACTTTGTGTTTCAGATATGATGAACGAGGATGACTTAGTCGTCTATACCAACTTAAACAAATTTTCGTCAATGACTCGCCCCCACGGTTTATATATATTTTCGAAGGGGTTTACGCAGCCCCGGCCAGTAATAAAATTTGTTTCGGAAAAAATTGAAATTTTTACTACAATAAGTATTTTGGCCCATGGCGGCGCCACCCTTCAAAAATATAAACTTGGGGTTTTTGCCCGCACTTTGCCGAAACTAGCGGGGCCTTTTTTGCTCATTTGCGACGCCCTGCTAGTAATCAATAAAGTGTGGGTATTTCTCATAAAGAGTGCATCATCCAACATTCATGAACGTTGAACCCATTGATAAATATATCAATTGGTATCATTAGTAAAGGAATTACGCTAATTTGAAAACATTATCAGGGCAACTAACGTCGGGACCTGTTATTTCGCAACACCTATTGCATCGAAAGTTTTTCGTTTCAGCTCTGTCGAAGACAACTCGCTTTCGGTTTCAACCCGACCGACAGCCAAAAATTGAACTGGATGAATTCGGCTAATGGAACCCGAAATGATGAAAACCGGAAGTGATTTGTCATCAAGAGAGCTAAAACGAAACACTTGCGATACAATAGGTGTGTTTTGAAATAACAAGTAGCGACGCTAAGATTAGAAAATGTAACAAGCAGGGAAAACTCACGTGCATAATACGATTTCAAGCTTTCTGGCATACCGTTAACGGCTGGCCCAACTCTAGGGGGACTGTGGTCAGGTGATGATTGGGCAACACTAACTGTTCCAGATCTGTAATTAAAAAAATGGCGTTAAATCAATCAAATGATGGATCGAAAATTTTATCTCCAGAATCGAACCTGCGTCTTTAGAAAAATTATGTCACATACCTCTCCCCTTCTCCATCGCTAGGTTCAGGCGTTTCGACAGTCGGTGATAACGTGCCTGTTGCACTTGAACGACCTTGAGTATCTAAAATACCAGAAGAACGCTTACTTCTACGCTTTTGATCGCCTTCCTTTTTCTGTCTTGGTGTTTTTCTAGAAAAAAGGTAAAGTCACATTACCGAAGTCTGCTCGAAAAGAAAGGACGTTCACCGACGTTACAAGACAACGGTGGGCCATTTTGTCCTGATATTGCGTCCGCAATATTGTAAAACATAAAAAATGTAGGACGCAAAAACCGGAGAATAGTTTAAAACTATACATTTTATATTAGAGATTCATGATCCGGTGTAACTGTAACGCATGGTCCAATGTTTGGCATGTACACTTCAATAGGAAAATTAAGACAATAAGAACCGGTGGCTAATGTCCTGCTGAATAATGTACGTTGTACATAAATTTTTTTTTCTTGACGGACACTGATAAACATGAACACCGAATTTCGTTACACCGGATATGACGTCAACATTCGTACCTGATGTCATCCCGTTTAATAACGACGTCCTCCTCTCCATCTTCATTTTTAAGGGCTGCTTCGTACATTTGGAATTGTTCGAGAAGGTCAAGGTCAGCTCCTGGTTTGTTCATATGTCGATGAATAATTTGTTCCATACCCTGGTTTTCCAATTGATCTGTGACGTCATAGAATCCATCTTGATCAGGAATTGAATTCAATGCCTAGAAAAAACAATTTAAATCAACATAAAAACATTAATAGAGCCACCAAGCGGTCAAAAACTAAAATATGGATACACAAAATGGATGGAAAAATTGGTTGAGGCATGACCTGGTGTTAGCTACCCGGCCCCCCGTCAGTTTCTAATATTAGGGGCATAGGAACCCCCATAAAATATACATCGATGGTGGTAGTTTTATGAACCTACCACCACCTGGTGGAAAATGGTGGCTAAAATTAAATTGAGAATTTTGAACATACCATACCAGGTGGTGGTAGGGACATGAAATAGCCACCATTTTACTGCATTTTGGCCTTTCCACTGATGTATAGTTTATGGGGGTTTGAATTTTCATGTTTGCCAAAAATACAAAAAAATCAATAATTTATTTATTTTCGCTAGTTATTTCGCACATTTGCCACCATCACCCTCCACCAGGTGGTGACAGGGACATGAAATTACAATCTTGGTTCCTCATTTTGCATGCCCTTTTCAATGATATATAGGTTACGGAGGTTCCTATACCCTAAAATTAGAAACTTTTTCATCTCTTCGTGTACCGTAGCAAAAGCAGATTACGGGGAAGCCACACATAAAAAAGCTTTGCGCACTTCATATGAGTTTGCAAGGGCCTCCATCCCTCTGTTTTTCCTATTTCTTTAGTTTTATGGCTATAAATAATAGATCCATACGACAGTACAAAAAACATTTTTGAACAAATGCCGGCATTCCCAGGTGGAGAAAATTGATGAATTATTCAACAATTATTCACCTTTTGACACAATGACATTTACCTTACTGAATAATTAAGGGGCAATAAATTCGAAGTGGCAGTAGTACGGTTTGCCCTATTTTAATAAAGGGACAGTACTATTTGCATTTTAATAAGTGTAATCAATTTTACACGTACAATACTTAGCACATAGCGCCGCGTAGCCTTTACCGACGGTCAGAGGTTAATGTATCATAAAGGCTTTCTTAAGATCTCCTCAATATCACAATAATTTTATCAAATCTTATCAAATCGTTCGTTCGTTTTAACGCGGATACAAACATTCTTAGCCAAAACGACAACAAATATGCGCCACTATTGATCACTACTAGTCTACATCTCTATTTACCTTATTTATTAGTGTCATAGCGTACACCTGGAGTTCGGTGTCACCCAATTCAGTGTCCGCCAAAATTTCGATGAAATTCGACCATGGCTCCACAGAGCGGGTGCCATCGACCACATTGATGGCATGGATCAAAAGATTTGTATTTGATTCTTGGTACTCCACAAATACAAGCAGTAACTTGCATGCTGTCTTTGCCACTAGTCGGTACTGAAAAGGATACAAAAATAAACATATCAAGTCTCGGGGTATTAATTTGAGCTTGAGTACAATTAAAACGATTTCAATAATCTTATTTTTACATTCCCATGCGCCAATACCCTTTTGGAAAAGGGGTCGAAAAAGGGGTTACAAAACGTTCAACTATACAAATGAGCAAACTGGTCATTTTATGGCATAATGTAATCTACGGACAATACTTTACAATAGAAAACTAGAATTAATTCGAGGGATATCCCCTAAATCGGCATTTTGCTATTTTGAAAGAATTATCTTTAGGGCACTGTGCATAGATATCAACGCAATCAGTTAGAAACTCAACTCGAAATTTTCAAAATATCGTACCATTTGAGTAGATACACTGCATACAATAATCCCCCCATTGGGATAAACTGATAAAGT
>JAXIUW010199065.1:0-11573 GCA_035591015.1 Cephalothrix simula
AGTCGATGAAATCCTTGGCAAGACGGGGTTAATAACTGACGATGTTAGCGCTATCCCAGATCAATGTAGCGACAGATTCTTCTTGCTTCGTTGAAGAGGTTAGCGCATACAGTAAGGAGTTGGATAACATAGCGCTCCCCTAGCGCATCCTTAGAGAAATTATTCAACAGTGACAAAATAAGTCGAAGGCAGTCGAATAAAATACAGAATGATCTAGCTTTTGATTTTTCATGTTTTTGAACTATTTATTTACAAATTATTTTGTTTTTCGTCGAATTCTATCTACACAGATCTACATTATTGTTCCAATTTTCTGTTGGCTGAGTCATCGTTACGATGTCTTGTGCGCAATTTTATCGCATCTTACATCGTTGTTCTAATCAATAGTAGTTAGCGCCATGTTGGCGCACAAAATTTGTGCTTCATTGACGATTCTAGTGCCATGTCAGCGCTAACATCGTCAATTATCCAACCCGTCTTGCGAAGGATTTAATTAATCCGTAACCATCCTTACAATTTTCCCGGATTTTTAATCAACTTTTTAGCCTGCCAAAATATGCGGTGTTTATTCTTCCATTCCCTTTACGAGTAGAAAAGGTGGAAACAATTAGCGAAGCCTTTTCTAATTGGAAGCCTCTTCTAATTGTTCGGTAAAAAAGATTCTGTTACTACACTCACCTTTTGTAAACCCTCTAGTCAATCTTAGTGCCCTTTTGTAACATCTTTGTGAAGTGGGTCATTTTATTGACCAGGCTAGGAGATTTCTCTTACGTACATAGGGCTAAGTTAATTATTGACAGCGTGATTGAAATTATCAAAACGTTAGTGTCTCGCCTAGATCCTCTGATTTTCTGATTAAGGATAAAGAATTACATGTACTGTAGGTGTACAATAATGAAGCCAGAGTCATACGACATCACACGTGTGTTCTGTCTATGTTTTGCATGAAAGTGCATTAAAAAATACGTTCATTCCAAAGTATTTGCATGAATTTGGAAACTTCTCGTAACTTATTTTCATGTAAATTTCAGTTCAGTTTTGACATTATTTTGTGAAATAATTATTTCAAAAAAATTACCCAAAAAATGAAATTGTAACGTCGTAGATACCTTTTTTTCTGAGAAATAATAATTTAAAGGAGCTATATAGGCGGGAAATCTGGGTACCCAGATTACCGCTAACGTCAATTAATATTTACATTAGCATTTTATCAAAAAAAAAATTAAAATGATGGTGCTTTATTTCGGGATAAACCCATATTCAAAAATTAACATAAAACAGTACGTATACACACATGCATAACAAAGTATGAGTACAAAACACGTAAAATTCATATAAAAACAACATAACACATACAGTAAATTACAGTAAAAAAATATGTAAAGGTATCTAAAAGAGTTTGTACATACATATAAAACACATATTATGCATTATGTTTACCAACTTGCAAAGTACAAATTTATTCTATCAATTGAATAGACCGTTATAGCAAGTTGAAAACAATGCGTAGTTGGAAGACATAATTACCATGGTTACTTCAATGGCGCGCTCCCGCGAAACTTGGATTCCCGCCAATACAGCTCCTTTAACGCCACGTGGGATTTTTTAAAAATTATTAAAAAAATTAAATTGTAACGTCGTAGATATTTTTGGGCCAGCAGCACTAGCGTTTTTAAACTTTTTAATTGCTTTTAACGTGGAAAAACACATTTTTACGTGTTAACGTTTACCGGTAGTCTATATACGTTTGACGTGTATTTGGTTTGACAAACATACATAACTTGTCAAAAATTACAACCCTGGTACAGATGTTCATTAAAATTGTATTGTATTTCCAACCATAATCCTATAAATTTTTTAGTGTGATATGCCTGCTTTAATCTCTTATTTATTATTTGAAAAATGAAATTGATTTCAAAACAAACAAATTTTTAACTACCTTTCAGCTTATCAATTTCGTAATCCCTCTGGCCAAAAAGAGAAGGAAACCCAATTTATTGAAGTTAGTGACGAGCTAATTTCAAGAATTCAGGAAGCTGGTTTATTGATTGATAGAAGTTGTTTACTTATTGGTGACGTCATTGGAGAAGGTAAATATTTATGAATGTCTAATTAGTAGACCTACAGGGTATAGCAAGGGAGCTAATGTGAAAAGCACCATATTTTTTACTATAAACATTTTTGAATAAATAGCTTGCCAAATCAAGTCCGCTGGCCAAGTCGGTTTTCACATTGGATGACTTGTTTCGACCGGCTATTCTAGTTCCATGCATAAATAATCCTGCCATACCCTTGACCCCTAAAATTTTAATTTTGAATAAGCTATAGGCAATAAAACAAATTATTGTTTTGGATCAATCTGAGTATTAAATTATGCATAAGTTTGAAATTAAAGAAATAAATCGATTTCATTTGTTTTGAAAAAGCTATTAAAAAGTTCAAACAGTTCAATTTTTGTACCCCGACCAGTAAGCACTTCTAAACCAGGTGAATTAATTTCCAATTAAAGGTATTTTCTACCATACATCATCAGTGAAGAGTGGAATCCAAAATATCCAATATTCAGTGATCTATGAATTTTTGAAAAACTCTTCAAAATTCTATTTTTCATTGATTTTTTTATAACTTAGACCCCTAAATTTATAATTGGATTCCTACTGCGCATGGGATTTCGACAGATGGCTGAATATTGGATATTTCTCTTTTAAATCTTTACTGATGGTGGAAAAGACGTAAGTTTAATAATAGGGCATGTATTAACTTGAATGGTTGTGGCGGAAAGGTCGGCAGAACGTTTTTTGGCAAGAGGATACAGTTTTTTGATACACACTGTATATTAAGAATTGTTCTAATTGGCCTTAAGACAAAGGCCATTTTGCATTCTGTTTTGGTTAGAAGTGCGCAAGTACACAAAAAAATCCATGCAAATACATGTATAAGGGCCATTTACACTTAACAAGCGTCCTCGAGGCGTCTTTTAATCGTCTTCTTAAGGCGTAAGAAGGACAAAGACAAGAGTAACTACACAGGCTAATCCAAACGGTAATGAAGTGAATGGTGTTCTGAAATTGATTGAATTGTTACTGAACTTTGACAAACGATCAATTTTACTACGATTAGGATAAATCAAGACTGATCTGAGTCGAAAAAGAGTGGTTTTAAAATCCCGTTTAAAATGAAGATTTTTATATAAAGGAATGGCAATTATTTATGGTATAAGTATGTATTGAAATATGAAATTTTAAATGAACCGAATCCAAAAAAAGAACAGAAATCACTTCATTAAAAGAGACTCAAATTTTAAATTAATTTGAAAATGGAGTTTTCTTGTACAAACAGCGTTAGATACCTTTGATAACTGTAAATCAGCAGATTCCGTTCAAAATTTAAACAAAATTTTAAAAAGCAGTTCATGATGCAAGAGCGCTAGAACTAGAAGAAGGTATATGCTGGTAGGACACAACATAGACGCTGAAAGGACGTCGAACTAATTTTCTGCACTGAAAATTATACGCGTTCCAAAGATGCTTCTGGGACCTCAATCTGTAGACACTGCAAGACCGTTCTTAGATGCTGCAAGTTCGCTAGAAAGACATACTGTGGACACTGCAAGGACGCTAGAAGGAAGTTGCGGCATACCGGTAACTTTAACGCTCAATAGAAAGTGGAAGAATGGTCCGTATTTTATCTGTGTCATGTCAATCACTTTTTTAGCTAAATAAGGTTAGGAAGTTGCGTAGACGCTAGATAAACGCTCCAAAGACGCTTGAACGCTATAAGAGTGTTACGCGAGCGCTGGAAGGACGTTTTTGGAGATTAATTTAGGCGATTACGGAAGTTCTTCGTACCCTTGTCCTATTACGAGGACGTTAGAAGGACACTAGGAGATGTAAATGTAATACAACAACCACCATTAACATCACAACCACACCACCGCAATCCACATTACCACCACTGCCTCCAGCACCATCCATTTTTAGACGTGCGCAATATAAAATGATTAAATTTGAAGTTGTATTACGGTGTGATAATAATACAATCTGTTCATTTTTATTGGTTTCATTTTCAGGACATTTTGGCTGTGTCATGAAAGGTACAATAGTTGACCCATGGGAAAAAACCAGAAAAGAGGTAGCCATCAAAACACTTTTAGGTAGGTTTCTGTTTAAAGGTTAAGAGTACAAACGACTAACATCCGTCTGTGGATAATTAGGACCAGCTGATTACAGCATTATTTGATCAATTTTGAAAATAGTCTTGGTTTTACTGAATATGTCTTAAACATGATTAGTAATTATCTAAATAACAAAGTTTTCTTTCGTTTTTTGTCCAATGGCGTCATCATCATTCATTTTAACGTTTTTGATGTCTGCTAAATTTAACATTGTTGTTACATTTGTGCAACCCAGTGACTTTCATAAGAGACATAAAAGGGACAAACTGCTATTACGGTGTGGCAAAAATGACTAGCCTTTGAAGCCCGCCACATTAAGTAATGCGAGAATAATGAGAAATATCCGCTTTAAATATTTGTCACACTCAATATTACCCGAGTTTTTCAAAAAATTATATTTGAGAAAAATCTTTGGGCACCCAACGACGCTGGGACTAATTTCTTATGCTGTACAAGGGTCTTAGACCCTTTTTATTGATTTGGCTCGTTTGCGGGGCCCTATATACTAGTGTCATTCTGCATGGGCTCCTCATTAAGGACGGAACTGAAAAAAATTCTAAAAATCAATTTTTCGGCGCTCTATTTTTTCACAAGGGCCTCCGCGCCGAAGGCAACCGTGATTCTAGACCTATGATGAATTTTTGCGCCCCCGTGCACGGCACTTTTTGCGATTTTTTTAAAGTCCCAATTTTTCGGAGGCCCGAAAATATATTTGTTCCGATTTTTTTCGATAACTTGTTTACTCTGAGGTTCTATTGGTCACTTTGTTCAAAAATTGACAATCGGGAAATGAATAGATTGGTCATTTTTGCTTCAAAAGAATCGGTTGCTTAATGTTTAAAAAGCATTACGGTTTTTCGATTCAAGTCTCGAATCGGTCATTTGGCCCAAGTCATAATTACAGCATAATTAGTCTATGATTTCAGTCAGCGGATGTTTCCTTAGACTTCGATTTTAAGCGAAACTCGACCCGAAATAGCTAATGTAATTCGTGATTCGTGATTGGATTTGTAAATGATTTTCTAAGAAAGAATCGTTTTTCAGTTGAGTTTGGTTTAATTGCAACTGCAAGGATTCTTTGTCTATCCCTGGAAATAATTAAAATATTATTTTTATAAAATGATAAAATCCGAAAAAAATGGTGCCTGGTTTAAAACGATTAATGTATTTTACGTTTTACATGAAGTGCTTCAACTTATAGTCGGCATAATTAATCTTGGGTGTTTCTGAGACAACTTTTCAATATAACTTCTTAATTACAAATGTACCTAGCAACGCTTTCCAAAGCAGCATGGCGTCCCTAACAACGAAAAGGCGGCGATGACGTCATTACCTCCGGCTGTTCGACTGATTTATGATGAAGACCTGACACTTACTACTGCTATTGTGCGAAGCTTGATCTAAAAGACATAAAAAATGTAATTAAAAGGGCTTTTGGTATTCATTCGAGCAAGAATAGGTTAATTATTTTCTGTGAATCGTTTTTTAGCCGCTAGAGGTCGTTCAAGGAAAAATGTTTATATTTTATTTTACGCTTTGAGATATGTATGTAATTGCAAAGCCCAATTCTTTATATCTTTGTGATCTGGGGTATTTTTATTTTTAATTGTTTATAATTGGAAAATGATTTCTGTTTGAATTTTGTGTTCTTTTTCCAACCTCAGGAGCTAAGTTAAAAGGTCTTACAACTATTTACGAAAATTGTTAGTTCTCGTTTAGTTTCGAATAAATAAAAAAAATATCTTATCATCTTATACACCTTCACGTTTCTCTTCTGCATGAATGAAACTTTTTTTAACTCACGCAATTTCGATTTAAACTGATGGTTTTTCGAACGTAAAAGTTTTAAATTTTACTGTCCAAGCGTGTGTTTCATTTTAAAGGGATTACTTTTTATCAGTTTTAAGTTGCGAATTCATTCCCGGTGACAGGGTATTTGAATTTCGGGTCTATTGTTCTTGGCTTTTAAGATTATTAGTTTTTTTAAAACTTTTTAAGTCACTAGAAAATCCCCTAATGGGTATTAGTTATGCCGGTCTTTTGGTGACAAAAAACGACAGAATAATTTCAAATTTTCATCAAAAAAGATTTTTTAAAACTTATTAAAATTTTAGACTATCATGAATAACTTGTTAAAAAGTGAACCTATCGATAGGTTCACTTTTAACAAGTTATTCATCATGCATAAAATATTTATACCCCTGAAATATACCGAGGAAAAAACCAACACAAATATTTAAACAATGTTTATAAATCTGGTGTTAATTATCTAAAATTGGTACATTCTGAGTTAAGGTCACCATCGCTGGTGAAAATATTCTCCAGCGATCAGATATGAGCGCAGGAACCGTAACATTTTTATTCAATACATATATTACAAAGCTTCGGCGCTCTGATATCTGCTCGCAGTCGAATATTTTCGCCAGCAGCGATCGTGACTCTGATCTAGAATAGCCTTTACCTTCAAATAACTTGGAAGATTGAAAACCTCTCGTAGAGTCGAAGCATTTTTGCATCAAAAAAGTTGATTTCTGAGTTCGCATACAAATGTATGTGAAAAAAGTATAAATGGGCCTTAACGCGCAGTCCTTCGGGTAAATATCTGAAGGGCGCAGGTTCGATCCCTGGGTCCGCCGAGTGCTCTCAGGGTCTCAATCTTCCTTTGTATCAGTTATATACGAAAACGTACTCATTGACGTCAAACCATATGATAATATGACTAAGAGTTAGTTAAATATCTGTATGGCGTTTTGCTTTGGAAATTGTACTTTCTGCCTCAGTTCTGCCATTTCTGCTCCAGTCTTTGGGGGAGGGGAATGGCAACCAGACATTTATATTTCTCCCTTCTAGGTGCAACTAAGCTACTAAATCTAATCTTCTGTAATACTGTATCAGACTGTATTTATGAAATTTGAAGGGACTTTATTTGACATTTAATTAAACTTGCTAGACTCCGTCTCCAGAATGTACATGTAATCAAATCAATAGGTATTTTGAAAACTGTTTTGGTCTATGACCTTTTAAAATGACACCAAGCAGGGGGGTGTCATACAACTTCAGACACCTAGCGTAAGATTTTTGAAATCTGGGTTTTGACCCCCACCACCCAAATTATCTGACATTTGGTAAAGTTATCTGACAACGGCCAAGGAGACCACCCAATTTACCTGACGTAAGATAAAATAAAATGACAACGGCCAAGAACACCACCCAAAATTTTTGGCTTTCGTGACATATTTTTCCAAAATTTTATTATACACGACAAAATTTTCTTGATACCAACCAATTTATCTGACGTTATGACAAAAGTTTCTTTTTAAATTACCCAAATTGCCTAACATCAGACAAATTTTACAAAACATTTTCTTGACGCGACAAAATGTTCTTGATAACACCAATTTACCTGACGTCAGTCAAATTTACGACAATTTTTTCTTGACACCACCCAATTTATCTGACGTCAGACAAATTTTTCCACAAAATTTTCCAGACACCACCCAATTTATCTGACATGTCATTTTTTTTTTTTTACATTTGACAGCCAAAGGCGCCCCCCGCCCGTCGTCTAATTTTGTCTGACAACCCCCCCCCCTGCATAAAGCCTTGGGGAAGTGTCTTTCAAGTTTCCATCCAATTAATTTTATGTTAAATTTAATTTAATCAATTTTTTAGACGGCAAAGAAGAAGATCAAGATATTAATGGATTTCTCAGAGAAGCACTAATAATGAAAGACTTTAATCATCGTAATGTTTTGAGCTTAATCGGAATATGTATTCTGAAAGATGAAATGCCTTTTGTAGTTTTACCTTTCATGCGTTATGGTGACCTGTTAACCTATATTCGAGACGAAAACAATGTAAGTAAGAAGCAGCAGCATAATGCAATTTTTAATTTTTTGAGCCTGTATGATCCGCGACATGAATTTATCACATTTGGTTAGCGGGTTGCAATTCTTATTCCGTTAGAAACTTCCTTTAGCTTAACCATGGTGCCCACAGGTCTGGTAAACCTGGATATATTTCTAGAAGGGTCGTGAAGAGCCTAGTAAAGTATAGACAGTGGTTGGGTTGAATTTTTTCTCCGACCTTATTGATGGGCACAGGGGCCAAAAAGGGCCTAAAATGGGCATTTTTACCAGACCCCCTATCGGTTTCGTGTACAAATGTATTGGCAGAGAGCGGATACCCATACACTATATACATGTATGTTAGAAAGGCTGTGAAGAGCCTAGCAGGAAAGGATGGTCAACAAATATTTCCCACCTCCTGGGTTGGGGTATGGAGAGGCAAAAAGGGCCCAAAACTTTGGCTCTTCCGTCGTTTTGGGCTCATTTTGCCCCCTACCCAAACCCAGCCAGGGTTTGGGAAAACGTTTTTGGCCAGCTTTATAAATTTATAGTGCAAGGTGTCTACTACCTGAAAATACAAGAAATCAACTGGCGTAAAAAAAATCCCATTAGTTGGGCCCTTTTTTAGAATAGAATAGAATATTTATTACTCATTTAACAAAATACAATTTTAAAAGATTTCAAAAAAATATTTACAAAAAGATGAACGAAAAAATGAGCTAGGACCCAACAGATATCGAGGATGGGCCCCATAAAAAAATAGATGCCCCCTGCGTCCACTTTCCTAGGTTATTCACGACTTTTCTACTTATATAGTTTATGGGTGCCTATATATATAGACCCGCCAATATACGAAACTGTTGGGAGAGGAGTCCAAATATGTACAGTATACCTCGTTAGAGCCCTCATCCAATCATCCAATAATTCTATCAAATTTGGTAAAGTATTCGCGAAAAAAGCTGCTATTTCAGTGAGGTCGTTTTCCACTCGAAAATAAATACCACTAGCCCATAATGCGGGACAACTTATGCTCTAATCAGCATAATAATGCCCCGTTATTCGTTGATTGTTGCATTATTTGATCTTTTTTTAATTTCCAGCATCCGATGATTCGTGATTTGATCGAGTTTGGAATCCACATTGCGCAAGGAATGGATTACTTAACCAAACAAAAATTTGTTCATCGGGATCTCGCTGCAAGGAACTGCATGTAAGTTAAAGTATAATTATAGTATAAGAATTAAATAAAGGTTACTTTAGAATAACTATGCTAGATGAAATGTGGTATATGGCGCGCGAAACGGTCGATTCGTTGTATGCAATTTAGCTAAATTGCATGTAATTTAACTTCATTGCATGTAACGAAGTTATATTGCATCCTATTCAATTATCCAATAGAAAAATTGGATTTTTCATTTCTGACCATTCCCTGGCCTTCAATTTTCGACACGTGATTTATTTTGACCTATAAGAAAAATACATCGCATTTTGATGCAATGAAACTCATTGCATGCAATATAAATCCTTTGCATGCAATGAAGCTAAATTGCATGCAATGAGTTCTCATTTAGCGCCAATTTATATCAACCAATGTAAAAGCTGGGAAACTTTTCCCTTGATATCATAATACATGTATATTTAAAATTGGTACATTCTGAGTTACCTTTAAATAACTTGGACGATTGAAACCTTTTGTAGAGTCGTGCTAGCCGAGCGGTCCTTCGTGTAAATATCTGCACGGGTTCGATCCTGGGTCCGCTGAGTTCTCTCGAGGTCTCAATGTATCAATTATATATACGAATATGTATTTCACTAAGTTATCTAGTGCTGATGGCTATGCCCCAACGGCGACCTCTGGTGTTAATTATCTAAAATTCCGAGTTACCTTCTAACACGGGGGGGGGGTTGTGCATTTACGTTAGGTACCAAGCTGGGGGTGGGTGGGTCGAAAGAGGTCTAAAATTTCTATCTGCACATCTGCTTCTAATGACTTGGTAAATTCAAACCTGTTGTCTCTTATGAATATTTTCAAATTTTTTGCTAACGCGTTACCTGAAAAAGGTCAGGGAATTTTTTGGGAAGAGTCCTGGGAATCAGGGAAAAGTCAGGGAAAATGAAAATCTTGGAACAGTGCCCACCCTGATATATTGGATTCATTTCGACCCTGCACCCCGGTACTCTAGTTTACGAGAGTCGATCAGCCCCGCGCCGCTATCGACACGCTGGAGCTGATATTGAGGAGCCGAGGTCCGATAGTTCGAGGAGCCGCTTATAAAGCGGTAGCGACGACGACCTGTCATTCATCACAGTAGCCCCCCGGAGACTGCGTCAAATATCGGGGGTTTGCACTGATAAAAAAATATCAAATTGCACTGCCCCGGGGGCCGGGACTGCACCTTACTCAAGGTGGCGCAGTCCCCGCTTAGTAACCGCCCTGCCCGCCCCCCTGCGGAGACATTTGGTGAATCGAAAGGTACATAACCAATAACGACACAATAACAGTGTGATCTGTCTTCCCATTACTAAAATGCATCTTGTACGGCATGTTCTCGCCCACACGTAACTTTCATCTCTAGGGTAAAAATAGTTACTTTTTACTTTCTCTATTCATGTTGCTATCTTTTTATCTTTGACTTGAGGAAAAATGTTTCTTAGACTTGAAAATTTGTAAGCTTATTTTACTTCACAATCCATCCTTATAGTGACAGTCAAGAGACTATTTGTTGTGATTTTATATTAAGTTGCGTAAACGTCAAACTGGTATGTTTGTAGATCTTTGTACATGTAGATCATACCTAAAAGGGTTGACATTTACTGATTCTATATAGTAAAAATGAAGCCCCGGGTTTTATGCAATAAATATATTAATTATAGTAAGAGAGAAATAGATTTCCATCAACTTAGGAAGGAAGACAATATCTTTTTATTTCTTATTTCTTTTGAAGATTCCAAAAAATACTTTATTTGACTTTTTGTCCAAAAGTTAAATTACCTAAAATATGGTCTTCGCTCTTCGGATATTGCCCCTAAATGGGAACCCTGGACTGCCCTAGATTTGAATGGAATACCAAACTGTCTAAAACATCAAACCTTCTTTACTAAGAAGGGCCCTTCTTTGTTAAAATGGTCCTTCTTTAATAAAACAGGGCCCTATTTAACTAAGAAGTTTGTTTTCCAATCAATTTTATTCCTGTGTAACACGTGACCTACAAATATACAATGAAAGACTGTTCTTAAGTAGGACCTTATTAACTTCTTAATAAAGAAGGATCCTTCTTTATTCCTCAATTTAGAAGGACCCTTTTTAACAAAGAAGGGCCCATCTTAGTTAAAAAGGGTCGATCATCAAATGTAGCTTTAAAAAGGGCCCTATTTAATCAGAGCGAAGCTTAGGAAGGGCCCTTCTTAATCATCTAATGGGATGCTCGGGGATGCCATTTTACAATTTGTAATTGGGAATCCAGTTGGATGCTTAAGGGCCCTTCTTAAGCTGCGCTCTGATTGGTTGATTAAGTAGGGCCCTTTTTAAAGCTAAATTTGATGATCGACCC
>JAXIUW010199176.1:0-20244 GCA_035591015.1 Cephalothrix simula
TGCCGCGGTAAAAAGTCACGTGATAGCGCAAGAGAAGGCATTGCTGGTCACTCAGTCACATATGACGTCATCATTATTTAGTTATGACTTCACAATTTTTATGTGACCTTGAACCAGCATATTATTGTAGGTCAAGACCTCAAAATTCAACAGTTTTTTATGCATTTTTTTAAAGTACTTTTAACACAAAATTAACATTTTTTGGGCAAGCATGAACTATGTAGTATATTAAAAACCGTGTATTATATCAGAAAGCATTGGTTAGCGCATACTTTAAACAATAGAAAACCTCTACCATGCATGTTTATACATTGAAATTGCCTTCCTATAAAAATATATATGAAATCTGAATACATTACATTGTGAATACATTACATATTTTGTGAATACATTTTATATTGTGCATCTTGTATCTGTGTATTTTGTATTTGACATATCCCCTATGGGTGGTAGCAACTTATTTACACTCTATACAATTATCTTTTTTCTTCTTTCTAGATCTAATCCATCCCTGAGGAGGATCAAGACCCATGGAGTAAGTAAATAAACCTTTATTAACACCCTAAAACCACCCCTTAATGTAATTTAATCAATTAGGTATTCATTGGCCTGTGTAATCAAGCACTCAGCTTGGTCCTTCGTTTGTATAGCCTATTCACTGAACTGACTGAGGACTTTCCTGTCCTGGACCCTTCTAGGCGTTTTTGGAACCCTAAAAGATTCGGAGTTGCATAATTTGAATTACCCGCGTTGCTGGGGTCTGCAATTTTGTACTCGCAATTTTATGTTAATTAGACGCGATGGAATTGCAATTATAGCCCTTTATTTCAACTCTTCTTGATTCCTGACCATAGACTGATCTCTGTTTCTGGTCGTGTTAGATTTCCCAAATTAAGGCTAATTTATAAAAATGCCAAAAGATCTTAAAAGAAACAATCTGGAAATAATTATAGAACCTTGTAATTTAGGGTACATGAATTATATTAGAACATGTAATATTAACCTATGAATTAGTTTGAATTAAACTTAATTTTAGGGGTAAATTTGTGTTTTATAGAAATTTAATTGTTGTTCAAATAGAATTACCTAAAATATGTAATTTTGTCCTTGAAATTGCTGATTTTAAAAAATTGGTAATTTAAAGTTACATGGATATTTTCATCACTTATACAAAATAGTTTCTTTACATTTTAAAAAATGTATATAACAGATTCAATTAGTGCCATACATGCCTAAACCTACTGCATCCAACTTTCTCAGCTTTCAAACTTGGGTATGTCTTTTTAGAATTTCAAGTTGACCTTGAAGGCGTATATGTCAAGTAACTATGACAATTTTCATAAACCAAAACAGGTTCATTCTTGAAAATTTTGAAAATTAGTTTCAAGTAGTCTTGAAATAATAAATTATTATAATTTTAGGAATCAAGTACTTGGTACTTGGTCTAATTTAACAGGAAATTGATGTCGGTCTACCATGGGAACTCGGAATTTATATTTTATGCTTTTTTATTCCATTTAGCATCACTTAGAATCACTTATATGACAATTCAATTTGAAATCTTCATTATGCATCATTCAATTTTTTTAACAACCTCGTTTTGAGTTTACAAAATGTATTTCCGCGTATAAACGGAAATGGTTTATTTGTCGCACTTCGTTTTGGGACTCAGGAAATCCTGGGTAAATCTATGTTTATGTCAAAATAAGAAGACACTCAAAATTGTTTATATCAGTTTTTAAGACAGATGGCCGAATTTCTCAGTTTTTCTACATTTTTTAAAACTTATGGTCAATTCATGGAATAAACACAAAGGTTTACAAAATTGTTTTTTATGATTAGGAATTTCATTTTATTTTATTTGTTTTTAGTTTTGATCACTGAACTATTGTTTCTATTTTGCTGCTAAAATGTTTCCCCTTTAATTTTGAATTTTAATACATTTTCAGACATTAAGTTATTTGAGTCCAATGTCACTTCTGGAAGATAACCAACGCCAGTTTAATAATCTCCAACCATGTGACCAGTTTAGTCCTAAACAAAAATTGAGGTTAGGTGACAGTTTTTGTGTGGACGAAGATTCAAGAGATAGTGGAATCGGAAGTGATAATCACAAGGTAAGCATTTACATTGCTCTCTTGGGACTCTGTGAAATTTGTACGCATTGCTGAACACCCTATACAAACTTGATACAAACGGAGAAATTCGCACCTCTGTAGAAGTACAGCTAGATTTGATATTAAATTTGTTGTGTTTCTTTTAGGATGATGAATTCCATTTTACTGAGCCTGTCGGTCTTCCACCTCGGCGCATGCGTATTCTTAACGAAGATACGTGTTCACCTAAGCAGTACTCTCCGGTTAAATCAAAACGTTCCAACTCATTACCCCCTACCTCTTTGGTAAGTCTAAAAACTGTTTGCACAGAATGCAACTTCTCAATATCCGGTTGTTTTAGGCTGTACAAATGTATTATAGGGAGATATAAACATAGGTCAATTTTAGGTCGAAACGTTCTAACTCCTTGCCCCTTGTCTCTTTATCAATTTTAGGCAAAATCGTTCTAACTCCTTACCCCCTATTCTTTGGCGAGTATAAAGTTTCACAGAATGATATCTCAAATGCATATAAGGTTTAGTACCCGAAATCCTATTACAGGGAGATAGCAATATCAATTTTTATGTGTATTTCAGTTTTCTCATCTTAGCAGTTCGAAGCCATGTACATTTGAACGTCAAAAATCAAAAGAAACATCCGTTCTTGAGGACGATGATGATGACCTTGCGTTCTTCGATGAAATGGAATTTGATGATGATGATAAGGTAAGATATAAAATACCAATTCATACGAAAAACGGAAAATCCCAAAAAAACGGAATTTTTTTCAAAAATATTTCTTTTTTTATTTCCTAGGAAAACCAAGGTCATGAGGTCAAAGGTCTTAAGAATCTCCTCCATGCACCAATGGTACTTCAGGATAGGACAAACCAAATGGAAGTTGATAGCCCTTCGCCTAAGGTAAGAAGATAACAGCTTCCTCTCGGACTCAGATGAATCTTTGTTCACAAATTGACGAAAAAATAAGCAAATATTGGATAAAGCCAAAGATCCAACTCATGAAAAGTTCTTTTAATTGCAATTATTTTTTGTTATCGCTTAGCAAACAACAAAAAATATTTCAGGATCTTTCAGTCTGCTATATTGACATCATATGTATTGAAAAATCTTAAACAAAATAGTTTTTATTTAAAAAATTAAACCAATTAAAAACATCAAATAAAATTTCTCACCCTCCTGATTTCATGATATGGGAAACTGACATGAGGTTTTTGCTTGTTTAAAGTGTGCAAAAGCTTGCGATTGAAAATTGTGTAAAAATGACAACTGTTTTTATTTGTCCTGCTAAGTGCCCTGTACTCCCAAGTAGCTCCATCATTTTAAACTAAAATCCCGTATTGTACTATAGAGCCACGTGTGACCACTGTCCCCTGATATTAAACTTAGTCGCCAAAATAAATAAAATAATGCCGTCAAAATTCGTCAAACGTTGTTAAACTCAAATTTAATTAAGGATTCTGTTTTGTGCATATATTCATATCTCTATTTTCGTGTGTAATTGTTTTTTTTTTACCTTCAATCTCAAGTGACCTCGCGACATTGGTTGGTGTACATGATGACACAAAGTAACGGCGTATTATTATTAATTTAAGCTCAAAAAGCTTCCAAAAAGTGCCTAATTGAGTTTGAAATATTACGTCGTTATGCATTTTTTTACCATAATAAACAATTATTTACTACAATTTTTTCAGCCAAGGCGGGGTTTATTCAAGTCACCAAGTGCTCCAAAGTTAAATACTGAAAATGGTTCGGTTGATATTTGTTGTCGGCCACATTCGTATAAAAGGTCACCTCCACCCCCCTCCCCCAGAGATGATACTACCCCTGTCTTACTGAAAAGACGTAAAAGTGTGCTAGATCATAACGATTATACCAACTTTAGCCCAATAAAGGTAAGAAATTACATGTATATTCTTTAAGGTTACGGTAAATGGTTGAAATTCGTTCGGTCAAGCGGCCAATCAAACATTATGATTCGCCTCAAAGTCATGCGATCTTACTTAACCTTGGGTTGGGTCATGCCGCTTGTCACCTTGGCATCTCTTTATTACGCCAATCGAATCTACCATACATGTATACGAAACATTTAAAAAGCTAAAATTTTTACTTATAAAGATAGAAAAAATGGGGTGTGTCTTGCAATAAATGTGCATTCACGGATGATATAATTCGTGTAAACTGGGATTTTGACCCCCCTACCTACCCCCTTTTTACAAAAATTTTCTCGTATTTTGGGGGACCCCCTAAGTTTTGGAGTCCGGATGTCAATCATTTATTTCAACAATAGTAATACATGTAGTGTCAAAAAAGGTTTTACAGTGGGAAAATAACACATTTAAGTAAAGATTTGTTGCAGTAAAAAAAGTTTTTTCGCGAAATGATTCCCCATCTCGCCCCTCATCCGTTTATGCGCACTTTTCACATGACCCCTCCCCCCTGATTTTACCTTTTATGCCGGCTTGACGTAACCTTTATCAGAATATGAGTTCAGAACAATCGGATTCTACCGTTGCATCCCTTTGAAGACTTTTGGGTATCCAAAAATCATGAGATTTGATAAAAAGTATATTTTTAATTTGTTTTATATTTTGATTAACTTTTTTTTTTATTTTTAGTTGTCGGCAAAGTTTGAAGGTTCATCATTATCGGACAGTGAAGAGTCAATTAAGTCAGCTTTAAACAAAGAAGATTCTATACCTAATCTAGTCGGAGATTTCTCTAGGGTATGTATATTTTGCTAATTGCTTAACTGAATGGATGGAAAAATTAGATGAGGCGCCGTAAAACGGTACTGGATCCCCTCCGTTGTATCCCTTAACCTTATTTGGGCATGGAGTCACACATAGCATGAGGGTATATAATTGCTTAAAATGCGACTAAACTACACGTAGCTACAATACGTTCTTCGGCATATCAAGCATAACAAATCACTTAGTCTAGTATTTTTGGCACGAGTTGCGCCAACTCTCAACCAGGTTGCGCAATAAATTTAAAAACCCTTCTATGATGTGTAACTTTGCATGCCCTTTCCAAATATGTATAGGTTGAAGATGAAATATTCCCATCATGGGGAAAAATCATTGTCATTAGAAATTTAATGATAATTCCCTGCGCCTTAGCTCAGACGGTTAAGGCGATGTAAAAACACCGTGTGCTCGGCGGCGCGGCTGGTGCCAGAGGCTGCAAGTTCGAATCCCGACGGGGACTAGTTGTCATTAGATAATGATACTTTCCTGATAGGAATATTTTATTGTAGGTTAGCATCTCTAACTCATATAGGCACGTATACGGTTAACTATTCCAAGGGGGGTGTCCTTTTTGGGAGGGCGGGGGAGCGAAAAAATTACGTTTTTCATAGCCTTACCCTATTTTTCCGTCCCCTTAATTAATTTGCATTTTCAAATATTACGGCCTTATTCGATTTTTTATCATTGACTAATCCTTCCGCTTTAATAAAGTACAGATTTTTCGAGTACAGCGTTTAAAAATCGCCAATATTATAGAGTTATTGCACGCTTTTTTGAATGAAATACGAAGCAGTTATTATTGCAAGAGGGGCGCAGCCTCGAGTGCAATAAGTGCTCGTATTTCACGAAAAAAGGTGCAATAACGATTTTATTCACCGGTTTATCCATGTTATCCAAGAAATTTTACTGAATATCACTTATAACACAACCGGTGAATAATTCTTTTTAAATTTCTTTTCTTGTATATTTTTTTGTATAATCAAAAAATTCTCTAATTTTTTTCCAGTCGTTATGCCTGCCTACAGTAACAGGAAAGAAAGCTGACCTTAAGTCAATATCATGTGATACTGTAAGTCAATTTCAGTTATATGTACATTTTTCGAAGTTCAACGCTTTTTATAGTGGACCATTGATTTACAAAAACGATGGGGTTAAATTAAATAACCAAATTATTGCTTACTTTTTAATGCAATACGAGGCACTATGCCTCGCGCATATCTAACTTATTTTGCACTCAAAAAAGTATGTTTAATCTTATGTTAGGTGCATGTTTTACCAAATCTTCCAATTAGTTGAATTTAACATTATCATGATTATGAAAATTTTAAGTTTATCAAGAATTCATAACTTGCATCGTTTTATTTTTTTTTACAGATGTCGAAGGTGTTAAGGGGTGAATATGACCATGCAATTGAAAAACTTTTTATCATAGACTGTCGGTATCCTTATGAATATGAAGGTGGACATATCAAGGTATGGAAACTTAATATAAATATACATGCCATAATTATTTAGCGGCTGCTAAGAGGCTTGGCTCAAAGTCGAAATTTCGTGGGTGTTCTAGCCTAACCACTGACTCAATATTCTGGTCCCCAATGTCCTCTAACTGGGATATGAAAGGCCTGAGGGTGTACTTGCTTGCCAGTGACTAAACGACGATGGTGGCGCACGTCGGCTCCTCCAGCGCGCACGCTAGAACCTAATTCTACGTAATGTCCGAGGGCTGGCACCGAGGGCTAAAAAAATTTTTTTTAATTGCTTACAAAACGTTTTCCTGGAGCCCCTTTAATGCCCGAACTGTGAAAAAAATCGTTATTTGTCCCTGGGATGGGGTTCTCTTTCCTGGGGCCGCCAAGGGTTAAAATAATGTTTTTTTATTTTCGAAAAAATTTCGAAACTTAAATTTCCCAGGACCCTTTAAATACGAACTTTGCGAAAAAAAATGTTGGTCCTAAAGGGCGCCCTAAAAAAAATACACACATAAGGGTCAAGGTGTCGAGAATCCCCCCTTATAAAAAATGCGATGGGGGGCTTTTTAACCCATTTTTGACGAGCTTACATACAATAGGGTCTTATTTTTAAAGTCAAATAATTTGCTTTTCAATTCTAGGGTGGTGAAAACTGGTATACTCATGATAGCATTATGGAAAACTTTTTTAAGAAGGTTCAAATATCAACAGATATCAATAAAAGATGTGTGCTAATATTCCATTGTGAATTCTCATCGGAGAGAGGTCCTAAAATGTGCCGCTTTTTAAGGAAGCAAGATAGGGAAGCTAACCAAGATTGTTATCCACATTTACATTATCCAGAATTGTATTTATTAGAAGGCGGATATAAGGACTTTTACGCTCTACACAAGGTGGGTGGATTTCAATTTTACCCATGTCCTACATTTTAGGCCCTAAAGTGACTCAAAACGACACAAAAGGCCACAGATTGCTGAAAAGTGTCAAGAATCCCTTTTATACAAAAAAGGCGTCAAAAATTGATCTCTAATATTTTTTTGGCCAATTACTGGGCCCTTTATGGCCACCCTTGTGGTGTAAGCGGATTACAACCAGTATATTTCTTCTGCATGTGCTGGACCACAATTACCCACAAAATGGGCTTTTTTGCAAGTTAGCAATGGACGTATTTTCTATGAAATGTATTCTTTTTTCAGGACCTCTGTACTCCCGAGTCGTATAAACCTATGTTACATGAAGATCACCAGGAAGATTATAGGAAATTTAAAATCAAGGCCAAGTCATGGGCGGGCGAAAAGGGGCATAAGGGGCGGCCTGGATTAAGGACTTTGAAATTCTGTTGACGTTAATCCATCTTTATTACTTGTTATGTTGTGATCGTTACTTGAATTGTAAGGTTAATGTTAGCATATTGTCTGTAGGCTTAGATAGGAGAATTTTTTATAGATTATTATGTCGTTAAAATCAGATTGAATTCTGGTGAATTTTGAATTTGTGAATTTTGTTTAGTTTATGAATTTTTACACACAAACATAGTTATTGGAAGTTTTGTAAAATTTTGTACAGAATATTTGTAAAATTTTTCGAGAATTTTTTTTTAATTTGGAAATTTTTTTTTAATTTGGAAAATTTTTTTTTTAATTTGGAAATTTTTTTTTTTAATTTGGAAAAATTTTTTTTAAATTTGGAAAGTTTTGAGAACATTTAAAGACATTTTGTACAATTTTTACAGAAGTTTTTATGCAAGCAAAGTTCATCAATTCGACGTTAAGATAACGTTAGGTGTTCCAACAAAAATATATTTATCAGATTAGGAGAGTATATGTTAATTTATGCTAGTCAAAATGCTCAACATGCCTTTGTTAAATTATTATATGAAGCCCTATGACACCTTATAAAATTTCACCTGTTGCATGTATATATAATGATCTGCACCATCTATGTAATGTTTCGTGCTTGTATGTAATTTTGCTCGCCATGCTGCTCGGCTTATTTATAATAGGTAGGAAAATAGGGAAAATTTTGTGATTTTGTGTAAGGCTGACTTAGTAGGTATAAGGGGGATTTTTTCCAATGTTTCTATGTTGTAGAGTGATTTTATTTAATGTTTTAAAGTATTTTAAAGCATTTCAGTGTTGTGAATAGTATCATTATATTTAATAATATTTGTCATATTATTTAATAAGTTACTGAGAAATAAGTTTTTACCATAAAGTTTTCAAGAAATAATAAGTTCTTTTCGAAAAAGTTTTTTTCAGATAACAATTTTTTCTTTCAAAGTAATCTTTGTTCTTATCAATTTTAGACTATTAGCTTACATGTACTAATAATCAAAATATGAATGAGTTAGATCCTTGTTTGAATATACTTATATTCCTTAAAGTCAAGTTTGAGTCATAGTTTGGTCACCGGTTTTGACTTATGATAAAATATTTAAGTATTATGATAAAATATTTAAGTATTAATGATAAAACATAAGTATCTATTGTCTAACCTAACTAAGTGTCTCATTTTGATAAACGTCTGAGTAATTTTAACTTATTTCTTGTGACTTATTTTACATAATTTCGACACTGAATATGTATTATATTTTGAGATTAATTTATCGTTAGTATATATTATATAACCTCTTAAAACCTGCTCTAAAAGGGTCCTAGTTCTGACACCATGTTTTGTTATGCTTTATATATATATTATTTTTCTTTTTTTGAAGCCTATTAGTCTTTTTTAAGACTGCATGGGGTCACATCTAGGACCTAGTCCTACACGATATTACGAATTTCTTAAAATATATTTATCGAGTTGAATTATGGTGCTCTAGATTTAGACTCGTAGATTTGAGTTGTTTTTAAGTTATTCTGAGCAGCCGGGATAGCAAAATTTGTGTTTTGTGGCTATTATGCCAATGTTATTATGTATAATACCCTGTGTGTTTTATATACAGGTGTATATTTTATACACACATACACAAGTAGCGAAAACATGACCAATGATCTCAGGAAAACGGCAGCTCGTTATAGTTTTGCTCGCGTAGCTTAGAATGTAGGTTGTAGGTCTTAAAAAATCGCGCGCTATTTGCTTGAGTATCGCGCGAATTTTATCGAGTAAGCATATCTCGGAATAATAATTTTGATTTCATACTTAATTGATTGTATTCAATAAATTATTCGTTAAGGTGAAAACAAAATTCATTTTGTTCACAATCTTAGAAACGGTGTTTTAAAAAGATTGTAGAAAATAATATGATTAATATATATTTTTATGGAGGTATAAGTTAGACAATTTTAATTTTAAAAATTTCGCACTATGAATAATAGCATGCTTTAAATCGTAAATGAATAATTTAATCTTAAAAGGGAGACTAAAACGTCACGCTATGACGTCATAATTTTAATTTTTCCTAGTGACATAAGTGTTGTTTAGTTACATGTGTGTGTAGTTATTCAGACCCTCTTGTTACTGGCCTTTAATCCCCCTCAATGCAATAATAAATTAAGAATCAATTGAATATTGTATTTGTCAATTTATAAGAAATGTTTGGAGTTCTGTCATGGTGCTAATATTCTCCTGTTCAAAATGGTTTGGAAATTTTGGTTTGGCATGCAAATTTTCTTTATCCCCTCCCGTGGAGCATATATTTTTGGAAATGGCATGAATAATTTAGTCAAGCGGGAGGGGATGGTTAGGGTTAGGGAGATTTATTATTTACCACCACCTGGTGAGGAGTGGTGGCAAAAAATGTGATTGTTATGACATGCACTTTTGTGCATATTCTGCCCTACCTCTCCCCATCAGGTAGTAAATTAATTCTTCCCCATTTTCCGAAAATATAGAATCGTCAATTTTTCCGTCATTTCTGTAACATTGTTTCCTGAATATAATCTGAACACTTTTGAACAAGAAGACACAAGTTTCTGGACTCGTGCATGGACCTTGGTTGAGAGAACATGACGCTGTATAGTCCTGCGATTTATAAATCGTTTTGCTCAGGTGCGGGTACGAACTCCGTTAGGCCTTTTCAGGTATTCGAGAGGAGCAGCCGAGATATATTTGGTCCTCGTAAATTTGGCGTACAAAACGCCCAAACTTGCATACCGGTACATGTACATTCTGGTACGTAGGCCTACCGGTATTATTACTCCATTTAGGGGCCGATAGAAAATAGGTCCGCATTACTTCGGTGCTTTTTTAACCGCCCCCTCCCCGTGTCCGCACTGAAATAAGTCCCTGATACACGCATGTATTGAAGAGGATTACTGTGTTTAAGTAGCATACATCATTTCTTACATTTGCTATAATTATTACTAGTGAGGCTCTGTCACGATTTTGGCAAATGTAATATAAATTTTGAAGGAGCTATTTTGCGTGATAGGAAACCCTACGGAATTCCACTCTGGCCCCTCCCCTGTCCGCAATCGGACTTTTGTGTGAACGTGTTTTAATACGGTTTGTGTTTCGATCCCCGATACATTTTCGGTCGGAGCCACGAAGGGATGGGTTGAACCGTATCCATGCAGTAAAATATGACGCTTTCTCTCTGCATGGGCTTCTTTCGTCAACCCTATACGATGAGCGGACAGGCATCCAGACACTCAAATATTTTTTGAGATGCTCGCAATTCCAAGTTATCCTAAGACCAAGGAATAGTCATACATTGTCATGGACTAAGCGGTTAATGTTTCAATTTGTTTGTAATGCATTTTTATGTCCGTTTTTTGGAGCTGTGGGCTTTTTGACGCAGGAGTCATGAGTTTATCAACTGCCTATCAACCCCGGGCCAAAAATGGCATGATCTCTAAAAATGCAGGTTTTGGGTTCTGCACAAAATAATGATTCGTTAGATCTGCCCCGCCTGGGTTGAGTCAGATACCGCACTTAAGTCTTTTGTTATCGTCCCCTGGGGATTGCACTTTTTAAGGAACAACACTCTACCGGTGTAAAGGGGATACCTGTCCGGGTTGTATACCTTGAATATTGATGACGAAAGAAGCCCAGGGATGAATGTCCCCTCTAGGGATAAATGTCCTCCCTCAGTATACAAAGAGGACAAAAATCCCTGTCACACCGGTATAGGACTTTATAATCTTTGTACATGTCTAAAAAAAATGTTCACGGGTAGCCCACAGCCGGAAAAGTCCATCGCTGGAATCTCCTCTAACATACCAAAAATTGACAAAATCTTTAAAAATCGGGCTCAGTTTTTGAGTTCGCGCATGCGCATGTGCAAGAACGTCAACTCGCCGAAAATTAAAAAACAACCATGCCATTTGACTAATTGGGTGCATGTTTCTGTCTATCCATCAATAATACATTTGTATGTCCGAAACTTACCGGTAACCCTTTTCGAGATAAGCAATTTGAAATTTCGAAAATCGACATTTCAGTCGCTTGTATCTCGAAAACGGTTGGGTTTAATAGGCATATGTGCAATTGATATGTGTCATATGTATAACAGACAGATCGAAATGTGCCCCATATTTTCGCAGCCCAGAAATATCGGAAAATACGCCCAATAGAGCACAAAATGAGGGGCAAATGCCTTCTGGGTATAACAGAAAAAGGTATGCCATTCGACTAATTGGATGCATGTAATAGATGCCCTAAACCGAACCATTTTCGAGATTATTAGCGATTGAAAAATCCGAAAATCAACCATTAAGCCGCTCACGTCTCGAGAACGGTTGGATTTAAGGCTATAAATGTATTACAGACAGATAGAAAAATCCCCCTTAGTCCATAAGACACGTTTTTCGAGTTTTACCTAGTTTAAGATCGTTTAAACATTTGCGAATAATTTGTGTTTTAATGGGCGTTTTTTGCGCATTTTCCGCTATGTCTGGGTCACGGTGCCCAAACATGGACAACAACAATGCCATTTGACCAATAGAGGGCATATATCTATCTGCCTGTTATATATTTATATGCCCTTTCGAGAGATGAGCGGCTGAAAAATTTATTTTCGGAATTTCAATATCGCTAATATCGGTTTCTGGCATACATTGTATATATGCACCCAACTAGTCGAATGACATTTTTCAATTTTAGGCGAGTTGACGTTCTTGCACATGCGCTAAGTCAAAAACACCGTTAAAAAGGCGGTACCGTTACAGCTTATCCGAGCTGATTTTATCTTCTGAATAAAACTAAAAGTGACGGGGGTGTGCCGCTTGATCTTTGAAAGTCGCAAAATGGACAATTTAAAAAAATATTTGGCCAAAGTTGAAATTTTAGATACAAAGGTACATTTCGGCTATAAAATTTCCCGAAAACATACCCCTTTTCATCGGCACATTCCCGCCAATATTTTGTACTAAGTTACCCCCCCCCCCCGGACAAAGAATACTAACTAACGAGGAAACAGTGTCCAATGTCTTTCAAATTTCTTCGAAAAATCTTTTTCTTTTAATAATACTTTGTGACCATTGAATTCTGTTCTCTATTACTACAGAAATAATGAACAACCATTCATACCCACAACCACAAAATTGCCTAACCAGGATATCTAAATGAAAAATCTAAATACTGGTATTGTAAAATATTTATAAAAAACAAAAAAAAATTAAATTTGTTCCAAATCTTATCTTTTACTTATCTCAAAAATAAAATGGCATTAACAATAATAATGTATGTCATAAAAAATTGACAATGCATTGTAATAGGCACATTTTGACTATGAATTTTATCACAAATTCTGGACTACATGTATTTTTGAGCAATACCTGGTATAGACAATAATTAAACATTCATAACCATGGCACCAACTCAATAAAAAACAACAGTTAATAGCAATAGTCCAGATAACATGAAATAGTTAAAATACCATTCTAAAACAAAAGTTTTAGTAAAATAAAAATATTTCGAGAATCTGGATCTCTTGCATTAACTTTTTAAGATATCTTTTTTTTATTTTTCAAACGTTTCTGAATGAATGATTTTTCAGACTCCAGCAAGTCCACGAGGGAAAATTGGAGGGTCCTGAAAAGGACCCAAGGGATAGTGTAGATTCTATTGCGTAGAGGAGAGAAGGCTAGGTGTGGAGAAATTTGCATCTTCAGTCTTCAGGCTTCAGTGAAAAGGTTTCGTCTTCTTGAAAAATAGTCTGTAGGGCTCCATAAATCCATCAGAAAACTTGGCTGTAAATATGATATGTTTTGCCTCGAGTTTGATCATTTTAAAGTCCAATAGCTCAGCACAAATGTCAAAATGTCATTAACACAACAATATTCAGTTTATCACTAATTTCATAGTCCACTCTGTCAACTATAAAACACATTTGACACTGTATTCGTAATCAATACTTATACAGTAACGTCTGAGCGGCTCGATCTGAGCTAAAAGCTCGCACCATGCAAAAAGTTAATACTTAAACGGATAAATGATTGTCTCCGTCTTTATGGTTTCATAGCTAATCGTCACATGGCTATCATCTATGTTCAAAGCTGAGTATTTCATGGTTTGCAGGCAATCCAAATCATGGTACAAAAATGCAAAAGTAAACAAGTCTAATCAATAAGCACAACTTGTCGACTCTGATCAGCAAATCAATGTAACACATCGTAGTTGAAATAAACTTTAAGTTCATCATTTTGGCATATCTTGATATAAACATAACCACGAGGAAAGTCAATTATTGCACAAATGAGAGATTCACAACATCAAATGGTTTGTTCTTGACTTTCTTTTGATCATCATGGTAATGCCAGTTTGAAAACTACGGATCATCTCAGTGCTTTTTTAAAAAGTACCTAATATATAGAAAGACTAGAGGCCCTATGCATTTATGCATCACACTTAAAACATTATGTCATGGCCCTAAATAATGTCTTCCAAATCATAAAGACTAGTATTATCAATTAAGCACAAATAAATGCAAATAAAAGCTAAGTTTTCTGATCATTACAATGCAATAACATTGTTGCATATATGATAAAAATATCCCTCCCATAGAAAAAATATATCCCGACCCATCTATACCCCTTATTACACTGGTCCACTGCACAAAATGACTAGGGAAAAATTTTTGGCAGTAATCCCCAGTTTATGGCATATGCCTGAGAACCATTTGGTCCTTAGTCTAAATAAATATAAGGAGCCCTAAAAACTTCACATTATATATCTAGTAAACATTATTAAAATCTAGAAAATGAAACTTTCTCAGCATTAATTACTATTTACAAATAAAAATATTGCTTATCAGCCTGAAGACTTAAGATATAAAACATTACGGTATTGATTTAAGAGCTATATACTATTATTAAACTGTATCTATGGGGAATATTTAATGAGATCAATTTATTTAATCTAAACTATTGTAAGAAGTAAGTTCAAATATCCAGGTATAAGTAAAGAATCAAGAGAAATAAATGAGTTCTAAGTACATGGAAGATTACTGAGCTCGAGAACATGCAAAACAAAAAACTTCAAAATTTAAACTACAAAGGAAGTTTTACCAGCTATTTTGAACAGCATTGATAAAAATTCCTTTTTTAACAATTCATTGGAATGCAATGCAAATGACACTTATAAATATTTTTCAGAACCCTAATAAGCTTATCTTATTAAATCAAAATGACCAAAAATTAATTTTCATTGAATACTGAAATAGACTCATTACACATTACTATTTGATTGGTACCTTCATAAGGTAATTTGATAGAAAAAAAACAAGTGCATTTAATTAAATACTATTCCAGACATTCAATATTAAGTAAAATTGAATTATGATTACACTCTGATATGAATAAAAAACTTTAATACAAATTAAATCAACAATCATATTTCAACTTTAAAAATTTTGAATTTTCTTTAAACCATATTGAATTACGATTCTGAAAAATAATTTAAGAATCGATCACAATGTCATTCGCTGGATTCATCATATCATTCATACATAATTATCATATCAAAGCACCATATTATAAATATCAATTATACTTATGCCTGGACTTTGAGCAGCATCTTTAACTGATGCGCCATAGTTTCATTATAAAAAACCCTAGGAGGTGACACATTATTTGATGGGTTTTCGTCAACGAAACTAACCCAATGCAAAGGGGGCTTAGGAAGCACTTTAGGAGATGGCGGATCACTGAATTTAGCACCAGCGTAGTTACCAGAGGCTTGGGCAGCTGATGGGCTGGACGGAGTTGGAATCACTAAAGGTGAAACTCTACCTCTGGTTGAACTTTTTGAAGATTCTATCTTCATCGGTGGTGATGGCGTAGCGCGATCTCTACCATTGGAATGCATTTTTTTAGTGCTGCGGTATCCATTCATCATTGAAGAATTGTCCTTCTTCCCATTCATGGCTGGTGAAGTCGTACGGACACAAGCTTGACACATCGAAAAATCTGGTTTTCACACAAAGGAAAACAAGCTGCTCACAAAAATGAGACAGATTCACAATAATAGAACTATTTGATCAACGTGGAACGTCTACTGAGGATTTAGCACAACCAAGATTAAGATCAAATAAATGTTTGTTCAATTCAGTAAATACTGACAATAATATTGCAACAGTTATCAGCAATCTTTTGACTAATTCTTTATCACAAATTCAATGGTAAACAAGGATAATGAATTCAAGATGGCCGATTTTTTCTGACACAAAGGTCGATGCGAACGGCGTAGAAAGCTGTTAATCGAAAACCAAAAGATGAAATAAAGCCAAAAGTATACCTAAATGTTCTTCATTAATTGTAGATTCAATTTCTCCAAATTTTGATAAGATGAATTAGAATTTTGAGCCGAAATCAATCCTAAACTATGGACATAACAAATCTATCGATCTCCTCCTTCCCTACATCTGGATAATCAACAATGCGCGGACCAATCAAATGCGTCGAAACAAATCATGTGACATGAGTCACTAGTCCAAATTTGGAACAAGCACCTGGTGACGCACTTAGGCCAAACAAATGTAATTAGTCGTTTCCATATAACAACAATCATTGAGCGTCGGTGAATTGTTTGTCAAGTTTCATGGTTTGTTTAGATGGCTTATCAAAAAATTATGCAATTGTGCATTGGCCATGTTGGCGTGAATGGTGAACGAAGACCGGCTGGTCTTTTTTTTCTCCATAAAGGTGCACTTGACGAAAATATGATAAGCTTATCGATAGCTTTTATCGCTTCTTTAGTCTAAGTTATCGCTATGTAGATAGCGGAGTGCTATCCATTTTCGTCAATCATGCACCTCTCTCCTTTTTTTCTGGAGTTTTACTGTTTAAGTATAATTCCGGCTATAGATTACAGATGGCGCCACATTTGAAAGAAACAAAATTTATTTTGTTGGCCTATGTAGACACTGGTTCCCATACCCGATTCGGGGTATGGGAACCAGTCTATGGCCTATGGGTTTTTAACTTTTAAAAAATTTAATATACCATACTTTTAGATTTTTTACTATTTTTTGACGAAGAAAGTCCAATCTCCAAAGCTTATCATGTAAAATATTTTTTCCGGAATATTTCGTTAATTTCCGAAATAGTTTCCGAGCAAACTTGGAAATCTCTAAATGACGTCATCAAAGCAGACGGGGAATCCCTTATGACCATGCCCTGAATATCAAATTTTGATCGATAAAATACGAAACTTTAATGTCGTGTTTGACGTTTAAAATCCTTGTAAATTGCATGGTAAAGGGAATATAGAGGTAAGAAATTGTCTGTTGTATGATAATTTCTAAAATATTTAACAATTTTACTTGTTTTTTTCTTAGAAATAGTGATTTTTTTTGAAAAACAAGTTTTACTGCGACACATCAGAAATCTGTGACGTCGTTTTTATATTTTTGTACATTATCTTTGAAAATAAAATGTTCAGTGGAATTTTGATCTGAGTGATATATAGAAGAAATATGGCCTAAGGCTCAATGAGGGTATGACAGCTCATATGAGCGATATTGTCTGATTGTGTTTGTTACAATTACAAATTTATCTTAATTTTATCTAACGTTACTATCATGATATGATCATGACTAACTTGATTAATCGCCTCGTTAAACACATGTTAAAATCGCTATTTTGACAATTATTCGCTATTCATAATCGGTAAAATCGCTGCCATGGTGATTCATACACCTTGTTCCGGGAGACTAAGTCATTTTTATTGTTCCATAGTGGAAACTGGAAAGTTGGGTATATTAAAGGAGCTGTATTGGCGCGAGTGACGTCACCAGGGTAACTATATCTTCTAACTACGCATTGTTTTCAACTTGTTATAACAGTCTATTTAGATATTGAAAGAATTTGCACTTTGCGAATAAGTAAAAACAATGCATTTTAAAACATTTTTTGATCAAATGCTTATGTCAATATTAATTGACATTAGCAGTAATATGGGTACCCAGATTTCCAGCTAATATAGCTCCTTTAACAAATTGCGTCTGGCCTTCGATCGGAATGGACAACCTCATTTCATTTGCAGCTGCATATTGCGTCTGATTCATCGTAGTTTCCACAATAGCTATTGCTAACTTCTCTGAATATACTGTATTATTTTCATCATATTCGTTAATAGTTTTCACCTATTTCTCGATTTTTCATTATTCATTTCCGTTATTTTAGGAAATATCATTTATTTGTTATACGCTTTTGTTGAGAAAAATCTCTAATTATCAGCAAAAAATCATAGGCCCCTGGCTCGTTCCTGCAGACAACCTGATGCCCTTATTGAGGTCGCGAAGGGACAGACAGGTAAGTAACATGCATAACACTAATCAAAGCAATGGCCAAGATCCGCTTTCATTAATGAGAATGCCATACCCTCCCTTAATGCTAATTGCAAACATGTTGATGTTATATTAAATATAATGTTAATATTATATTAAATATAATATAAGATATGAATATATATAATTAGTAATTAAATTAGCATATCGGCAAAGAAAATCACAATCAGGGTTGGGCGGCAATCCTAATCATGCTATTACATATTCAAGTAACACCAAAAGATTCAAGCAAAATCTGGTAATTATTGCACAACTCCTGGGATTCATGCAATTTCATTATCACAGACATTTCTTGCTTGAAATCTCAATGGTAAGACTGCCATGTCATGATTTAATATACACTAGCGAATCTCGCTTTTATTTAACAGTGTGGTGCCTAATTGGGGGATAGTGAATTCCCTGAAAAAAGTCATTGAATTTTTTTCGAAGAACCCTGGAAAAGTCAGGGAAAATGAAAATTATCACATTGACCACCCTCACTGATTTTTATTTTAATTACCACAGAACCAGGCTTGTCCTTGACACAATTGAAAGCTCAGACCAAAAGATGACTAAAATACAATCGCCATAGATCACCCAGTCAAACTCAAAATTCTGTTGACTTTAAAGATAGGGAATAATGGCTGGTCAGGCTGGAGGCATCAGAAGGTTTCACAGTTGGGCTGCACTGAGAAAGTATCTTTGTCAATGAAGTTTTCACACAAATTTGGAACAGAAATACATTTTTTGCGCAATTTGTGATAAAGTTTGTGTGCAAAGTCAATGAAGATTGCTAACAAGCATCCTAATCTCGCAAGGAAATACATTTTGCAGATAGATATATAACTTAAATGTCATGGAAAAGTCAGGGAATTTTCAGGAAAAATGACAAATTCAGGGAATTTTAATATTCAAGGGTTTATGCTATAAATTTTTTTAGCTTTACACATGAAAAATATTGGCAGTTATCATCAAATTAGATTTTTGCTAGCGAATCACCTGAAAAAGGTCATTGAATTTTTTTCGAAGAACCCTGGAAAAGTCAGGGGAAATGAAAATCATCACATTGACCACCCTCACTGATTTTGATTTTAATTACTATACAACCAGGAAACATTGATAATGTGGTCCCTACGTTTGATTTGTCGATGACATTATTATGACATGATTAATGATGTGATTGACCAATGAAATGTAGGGGCCACATCATGAGCCACTTCATGTTTCTTGGTTGTAAAATTTTTTATTACTCTTTTCAGGATGCCAGTGGCAGCCACCCCGAATCCACGTAGGCGTCAGATATATCCGAAACCACATTCATTCAATGGTACAGTGCACCAGAATGGTCCATTCCGTCCTCGCATTCCAGGTAATGCTGCGCGGTATGAGCATCCAGAACCCCAACCTGGATGCTATCCTGAACTAGGGCATATTTCACCAGTGTCATCGCATGGAAGTGAAGTTCAGGCTGCATTTTTTTCAACGAACAGCCCACCTTTGTTGAATCTGAGTCCAAATTTGAGTCCAACCGAGCCTCATACTCGTGGGTCACCAGCATATGACCTCAGAGAATCAACTAGGCGACAAAGCATTCAAGGTAAATATACATGTCCAGTCCATTATTTATTTTGAGCCATCCGTATCAACTGATCAGAGGCTAATAAATGTAGGGGGGCAGAGTTAAATTTTGACTTCAAACGAATTATTGATAGGGCTCCACTGCGCTTGTTTCTTTAGGAAAATTGGGTCAGAATAAGGATCAATAAGCCATTGTGACTTAAAAAAGACAGGGTCACCCCTCCTCCAATGGTAGCCTTTTATTGCCCCCGAGGCACCTACAGGGGACCTCTTAAATATGCCTAGGAATGGAACGCAACCTTAGTTTCCCAGGGAAAGTGTCATGGCGGTGATCTTAAAGCATCTAGCTGCTAAAACGCATAATTCGTCAGGGAGGTATAGAACACAAATTCTGGCTCCGCCAGATAATTGCATTTTTTATACTTTTAATTTGTTATAAATGGTTCAAAAGATCAAAATTAGGAAAGTTACCACCAAAGCAAGAAACAAAATGATACATAACATGAATTGAAAGAAGCCGTCACGAATGCATAGCCAGAAATGACGAACATCGCGCCTAAAAATCATCATAATACACGCGGAGGAACATTATATAATATAGCAGGAAAGCAAAAAAAGTAAACG
>JAXIUW010199288.1:0-11541 GCA_035591015.1 Cephalothrix simula
AGTGCACTCGGGGCTACCGCCCCTCGCGCCCAACTGCCTCGTATGGCCCCCAAAAAGCCATGCTATAACTCTAACTTATAAAAAAGCATGTACAGTTTTAATTTACCTTGATCTGTAAACGGTTTTATTGAAAGCTGGGTCCTAAACCCCCTTGACCCTTACATTTTCTGAATCCTTGTGGAAAACCCTAATCCAAGTTTATATTTTCAAAGGGGTAGCGCCGCCTGGGGCCGCCCAGGGCCAAAACTTTTTGAAATTTTTTTCTTCAAATAGTGATTTGGAAAAAAATTCAATTTTTGGCCCAGGGCGGCGCATACCCTTTTAAATATAAAAACTTGGATCAGGGTTTTCCACAAGGAAAATATAAGGGTCAAGGGAGTTATCTGTTAAGGCCTCAGCTTTCAAGAAAACCGCGATAAATTTCTAGCGATATTTATCACTGCTTTCAGCTTCATTTACTACGCCTCCAACAATTATAATTTTCGAGGGGCAAGTAACTCCTATTTCAGCTGTACAGTAATAAATTTGTAATAAAAATAATAAATTTGTATAATAAAAATAATAATAAAGTTTTAATAAATATTTAACAAGTAATATTTATTATTTGGTTGTATAGTAAGTAAATGGAAGTTACTTTCCCTCAGTAATTTTTAAGGTTCAGTGTTCTGAATTTGAGTCTTGGTTTATCACTGATATTTAAAGAAGCGCAAGAATCAATTTCACTACTAAACTATTAGGATAATTCAGCTATAAGATAAAGAGATCCAGGATTTTCATTCGAATCAAAGGGTGCCTAATTCACTTGGTATTAATTTTAACGTAGGATATTCGCCCCTACCAAAGAGACTTAAGGTTACAGCGCTCAAATGGCCAATGATCAGCCCATTGCAACACAGGATCTATAAGATCTGATGGACAAGTAAACAAATCATCACGGCTTAAAACGTCCTTCGCATCAGGCCAACATAAACTTCCTAACAATCTTTTTTTTTTCTCATATTTTGACTGTATGTGGGAATCGTTTTAAAATAAATAAAGATTAAATTAAACGTCTTTCAAAACATCATCAGTCAATTTCAAAAAAAGTTTCTTCGAATGATCTCCTTTAAAGATTGTTAAACTTACGCAAGCCATGACGAAGGTTTTTATGACGCCATGACCTACGTAGCCTAGTTCAGCGCCTTTAACCACTCTTCCTTCCTGACAGACTTTCTAGACACTGCAAGTTTACCCAGTGCCTTATCCAGCATCGCCGCTAGTGAGAAACAATTAATAATAGTAGTGCTCGACGTAGCCTAGGTGTGCAAAATGCCCCCCACCTATGTTGTCAAATACTCTTACCCTCATGGTTCGATAGAGTAGTTGGATAGGTAATCGACTGTGCATTAATAATTTTCATATTAAAAGCCTGTGACCTCATGAAGGCGCAACCGAGCGGCAAAAACCGTCGGGTCTGTCCCCTTACAAGCCAAAAGCGGTTTTTGCCGCTCGGATACCCCTCGGGCCAATATATAAATTGTTAATGTTAATGCGCCCCCTCCCCTCCCACTTATCAACCCTGGTTCGCCCCTTTTCACCTTTTTCCACCGAATTTACCAACCGTCTTCGCCAGGTTATCACCGAGACGTCAGCATATCGACTGGTTTTCACAGTAGTTAAAATGGCGGTATAAGTAAGGTTTTTGGCTTATACCGAAAAATCATACTGCCTCTGCCGGGTGGTGAACCTGGTGTAAAAGGGATGGGTGTCCCCAGGGATTAATGTCCGCCCCTATATATTTTGTATAGGTGACACGAATGAAGCTGGTTTTCGGGATAAATGTCATCTCACCATATATATTTTGTATACAAGGGGACTTTAAAACCTACGGACACTAATTCCTATCAGACCGGGACATCTCGCACTTCAGTCTAGTCTCTACCACTAAACCACTGAAGCAGCTATCTGCGGATTATCGGTTGGAACTTTGCTATGGCTATTAGAAACAAGAAAATTTCACCTCGTTAATTTTGCCTTATCCACACTGCATCACAAGCAGTTTGGCTACGCCCCTGTTTATACCTAAACTATAGCTACAAAAAGAGTTTGTTTATCAAGCATTACTAATAACGCAAATATCGGGGTATTAGGTGCAACATTGCCGCGTTTGGAATTTGATGATCATCTGTAGCTATTTTTGATCTAACTGGAATGATTCGATGTACAAAAAGTTTGACTCTTACTATTTTGTACCAGTTTTTAACACATTTTGACTCCCCCATGCATAGGTCTGGAACATTTTTTTGTGCTTTTTCTAAAAATGTTTACAAGGATTTTAAGCCTTCTTGGAGATCTCTTCCTACCAGTAAGGCCTAGTATTATTTTATTCAGCTGTTTTATTGAAAATTTTTATAAGAAAATCTGTTTATTTTTTCAGGGAATCTGACATGCGTAGTAGTATTTCCTTATTTGAAGCCCTTAGAGAGACGATCTATTCCGAAGTTGCTACTCTAATATCCCAAAATGAGAGTCGCCCACATTTCCTAATCGCTTTGTTCCGTGAACTTCAAATGCTGAGCACAGATTACCTTCGTCAGAGATGCCTTTATGCTGTCCAAGATCTGATTGGTCGATATTTAAATGAAGATGACGTCAAAGACGACGGAAGACACGTTAGTATTTTATACTGGTTCACTTCCTTAATGTTGCTTGGCCTCGCAGTTGACTAACAAACTACTGGTATATTATCATACGATTTTTCATGAAAATTTGTTAGATACATGTCTGCATGATTATGATGATGAATATTTATAATCATAGATGAGTTGTATAACATTAAAATAGCATGATATGAGGGAGGGGGTTGTCAGACAACCTCAGACATCGGTCGGGGGGTGGGTGGATGTCAAACGACCAAAAAAAATTATGTGACATGTCAGATAAATTGGTGGTGTCCGGCAAATTTTGCCAAAAATTTTATCTGACTTCAGATAAATTGGGTGGTGTCTGGAAAATTTTGTCGAAAAATTTGTCTGACGTCAGATCAGATAAATTGGGTGGTGTCAAGAAAAATTTGTCTGACGTCAGGCAAATTTTCCGAAGAAAATTTTGTCGGGTCAAGAAAAATTTGACGTTAGGTAATTTGGGTCTAAAGTAACTTTTGTCATAAAATTTATCTGACGTCAGATAAATTGGGTGGTCTCCTTGCTGGCCGGTGTCAGATAACTTAAACTAAATGTCAGATAATTTGGGAGGTGGGTGTCATCTTACGCTAGTTGTCTGACAACCACCCCCCCCCCCCCCACCCCCCGATGATATGTTTTATGAACCCTTTTCCCTGACCAATCAATAACGTCGATTTCAAACTTTGACCAATCATTGGCAACGAATTTCTTTCAGCCGCCTCCGCGATGGCTTAACAATGTAGCTCATGAAGCTCATACTAACTCAGAACAAACGCCTAGCGAAAGTGTGGTAACCACTGATAGCGAAGCTCCGGTAAGCCTGGTTTTGAAATTTAATCGCTAATAATATAAAGACATAAAGACCGCCAGAAGTCATTACAAATAGTTGTTTAAAATCATAAAAATAAAAAAACAACCCTTGCAAATATCTTTGTGCTGTGTTTATCGATTATCATTTACAGTTTTTGTAACAATTCTGACTGTTTCATGTCTGTATTTTGCATTTGAATCTTATTAAGGAAACACTGTGGACCTGTTATTTCGAAACACACCTATTGCATCGCATGTAAATGTTTTTGATTTAGCTTTGTCTACGACAAATCGTTTCCTGTTTCCATCATTTCCACTTTTATTAGCCAAATTTATGCAGTTCAATTTTTGTCTGTTGGTGGAATCCGATGTAACGGTTTGCCGTGTCCCCCGGCGTTCAGTGTCAGACATGTACAAGGCGGTTGCCAGTTGTATAGGTTTATACTACGAAGAGGACTCTAACTGCCAGAGAAACTGAACGGGGGGAAGCGATTTTTCATGGACAGAGCTAAAACGAAAAACTTCCGATACAATACGTTTTGCGAAATAACTGGCCTCGACGCTACTAAATGCCACCACCTCAGATTAGAGCATAATCAAGATCAGAATACTCGACAAAAATCTCTTGTAGCTATACGTACGTTTTTTATCACCCTCAATAAGCAATTTTTGAAAGCTAATGGGCTCAAAATTACACGATATAATTCGGTCACTATAAATGTCATTACTTTGTATGGTCATATATACAACAACCAATGTCGCTAGGTCACTTTAAATTGAAAGTTAAAAGATATGACATAGGTATTTAAACCTTTTAGAAACTTGAGATCAATATCAGAATACTCGACAAAAAATATCTTGTGGATATACGTACGTTTTTATCACCTTCAATAAGCAACTTTTGAAAGCTTAATGAGCTCACAATTATACTATAATGTGTTCACTATAAATGTCATAACTTTGTGGGGTCATATATACAACAACCAATGTCGCTAGGTCACTTTAGATTGAAAGTTAAAAGACATGACATTTAGGTCTTTAAACCTTTTAGAAAATCTGTTTAGGCACTTGCTATGAATGTACATTTATGTACTTGAAACAAAATCATTAGTGCCTGGAAATTCATATAATGCGTAAATTTTGGATTCAACAACTGTTTGGGCGACTTCTTTGGTCTTCTTTTACAACCACGGCCACATTTTGCCACAAAAACCTTTTGAATATGTATAACGAGATATTGTTTTCAAATTTTAGAGCTATAAACAGGGCACTAAGAAGAGCCCGGGGACCAATTCAAAGATTAGGACCGTAGGCGACTTAAAAGACGATTTTTATGACTATATTGAACGTGTTGAAAGCCTAAGCTCCCTATCAACGCCCTCAAACAGTGGAATGTGGGATAACCCCTTTGCACAGGAATCCCTTGGTGATACAGTGATACATTTAGATAAGGTACGGCCTTTCACCTACGCTTAGGTTACGCTCTACGCTCTACGCATAGTTTACGCTTGCTATCTCCCATTTTACATTTGCTTCAAAATGTGCCAAAATTTTGTTCCTGAATTTATACTACAGTTTAAAAGATATTTCATTGCATTTTGGCCATTTTAAAAAAGCGTTTTATTTTGGGTAACACCGTGTCCCTTAAGCCATAATAAACCAAGAGAGATTAGTGGTGGAATGGTCACGGCTAGGGTTGTCATTTACGAGACTGATTTTGAAAAAAAATCTAATGATTGTTAGTTTTTGAGATACGCGCATTATTATTAGCAGTGCTGAGCATGCGCAAACTTGAAACCTGACAGCACCGTTCTCTTATTACATGTACATATTGAAGGTCTAAATCTGTTAAATGGAGTTTGTAAAAATCAATAATCATGTCATTTTTCAAATGCTAATAACTCGAAAACGGTTGGATTTAGACCTCAGAAATGTATTATATACTTATAAAAATACTCCCATGATTAAGCAAATGGCGCTGTCGGATATTCGGTATGCAGACCTATTTTCAGTACTGCGCATGCGCGTATCTCGAAAACTGACAATCAATAGATTTTTTAAAAATCCAATTCCGTAAACGACAACCCTTGGCCTTGCCGCTACCATTCCACCATAATATTAGTAATCTCTCTTCGTATTTTTTTTATATCTGAATATGGCTTAAGGGACAGACACAGTGGTCAGTTTCCATGCTATAGAATTTTAGATACTCCAGCCACACCTTTGATTTTTGATAATTCTTGTAGTTGTACTGTAGTAGTTTTAAATTTGTTAGAATTTTATTTTCGTTCCTGCTTAATTGCTTTGAATGTTTGTTTTGAAATACATTTAGCTTGAATTTTATGTTTCTGCTATTTTATGCACAAAATTGTGTGATATGCAATCGATTTGCATAAACCAGGGGTGCCGATTTTCAGCGGACCCGCTAATTCCAGCGGACTTTGAGTCAAACTGTTAATACAAAAAGGCCTATAAACCTCCGCGTTTTTTGTTAGCGGCTATCGGCATCCCTAATACACAAATGGATGGAAAAATCGGATGAGGCGTGGCTTGACATTAGCTATCCCCACGCGAGTTTCTCATATTAGGAGCATAGGAACCACCATAACTCTTATATCACTGGAAAGGGCATGCAAAATGCAGTAAAATGGTGGGGGTTTTATCCCACCGCCAACTGGTGGAGAATGGTGGTCAAAAATGTTCAAAATCAAAATTTTCGATGTAAATAGCCACCATTTTTCACCAGGTGGTAGTTGGGACATGCTGTTGAACCACCGCTGCCACCAATGAGAAGTTTGTATTGAACCTAGATTACCTCTATATCAACTTAGATGGATGTAACTACAATATAATTAACACATTAAAAATATACCTTTATTGGATGCGTCTTTCCTCTACAACTACAGAACACAAAAGAGACCGACTCGCGGTACACAATCGCTGACCTGCGTCCGCGAAGCCAATCAGATCAGTATGCGTGGTCACGTGATATCGCAAGACGTTATCACTAAATCGTATACTTCTCATCAACTGCATTTTACATATACTATAGGGATATGTTTCCTATTTTCCTATTTGTCACAAATCCAAAAAATTAATTTGCTGATTTTCAGCCATTTCTTTTGGACATTTTTGCCATACTCTCCACCAGGGGGTGGTAGGGATATTAAACTACTACCATTGCACTCAATTTTGCATGCCCTTTCCAGTGATATATAGGTTATGGGGGTTCCTATATCCCAAATATGGTATATATTTATAGGATGTTAGCAGTTGAAGGGGGTAGCCAGAATCGTTCGAGTTATATCAAAACTAGCTACAATAGGTTTTTTGGGTGTGAACTATGATATATTTTTAATGTGTTAAATTGCCAACACTGGATTACTTTATTTAAATACTCGTATTACCTTTCAACCCCACCTTATGTGACTTCTATTGTATAGCTAGTTTTGGTCAAATAAAATGAAATTAAATGTCATGGACTTTCGCTATTTTCTATATACCGCTAGTGTCGAGGTATTTATCCCAGAGGGAAGGGGGCCGCTGCAAGCCCATATGAAGTGCACAGAGCTCTTCGGGCGCTTAAGAGAACCTAAACGGTTGGGGGTGCCCCTTCAGATTCGAAAGAAAATTGGAATTTTGTCTATTTACGACTTTTTAGCAATTTTTTTTATCGATTTGTGCAGATTAATTGTATTTTTACTCATTTTTTGGTACTCTGCTATGCTAAACTGGATTTAGGTAATTTTTTTCCCTTTTTTAGGCCCTGAAGAAAATGCATGAATATGACAGAAAACTTGCCGAATTATCACGAAATGCTGATGCCGGTGCATCACCTCAAAAACAACAATATCTTGCACCTTCTTTGCCTGGACAGATCCTGTCTGATGCTCGAAGCGAGAGCTCGATGTCTGAGGCTACAGTATGTAAAAATTTATTTTATTTCAAGAGTTGAAATTTTTATATTACTTTTTTGCACATCCTCCTGTATTGTTTCTCTAAGTATAATACCAGTAAATTTTTCATGTATAAGGACTAAGTGATCGTCAGGGCCTAGTGATGCTCTATAAATTTTGTATAGACAACACGAAAGAAGGCAGGGATTGTTGGGAAAAGACCTTTTTTCCATGCTAAGTATATATGGATTTGCCCCTCGGCCCTCGTACTGTGTACTTCTAAACATGTTTTCTTGATACAGCGCCACGGTCGGGTATTTTTAATATTGATACATGTAGACCTGATGTTAAAGATCCAATTCATATGTATAACTTTCCGAATTTTAACTTCACAATTTATGACCCGTTTAGGTACCTAACCAAAATGTCCCATCGAATAATTTAAATGCCTCAAATCTGTTTCAGTATCCGAGAATTGACACAAAAAAGCTAGACCAAGAAATTAAAACTATCATGCTACAAGTCATCCCTGTTTTGAAAGAGCACCGTGATGATATGTGCGCACCAGATCTCCTCTCATACATCGAGCAACTTGTTCTATCCATTGTACAAGAAAAAGACAACGGTCGCGAATTCGCTCGCTTCTTTCACAAGCAACTGTCCCAAACTCTACGCGATTCGCTACAGAAATTTGAAGGTAGAAAACTACGCGACTGCAGTGAAGATCTCTTGGTTGATATGTCTGAAATTCTTTTCAATGAATTAGCATTCTTCAGACTAATGCAAGATCTAGATACACCAACACTTCAAAGTATTCCAGGGCTGCCTGCTGAATGGAAACTAGTAAGTGAAACAGGGTGGTTACTCACCTGGAAATCAGGGAAACGTCAGGGAATTTCAATTTACGCTTTAAAACTCACAAAAATTTCACAAAAATGACAAAGGTCAAGGAAAAGTCAGGGATGAAGTTGGGGGATCCCTAAGGGAAGCTGTTGAAGCTAAAAGACACGCACTGGGAGGAGCACTGGCCTGCCCTGGGTTGTGTAAAAGAACGAAACCGAACTGAATTAGTTGGATTACTGGGCATGATTGCTAAACTTGGTGTTAAATATCCATTCTCCGCACCTGCGGTACCTTGAACAGATGATAATCACCTCGTTTATAAATTACCCGTATATTTTGGATATACCAAATAAATTATTTTTATAACCATTACCTAACAAATTTTCATCTTTTTTCAAGGAGTCAGTGACGGATGGAGATAGCCAAGATGCAAGGGAGCCGGTCCAAGCTGCTGAAGAAGAAGAATCTGTGACAGAGAACATCAGCAGCAGCTCGGATGAATCAGATGACGTCACTAGCGACGAAGGTGAAAATTTAGGGAAAACACGTGATGACCAGTTTGCCGCGGCAGTTGATCAGAGGTACATCGAAAATGATGATGATAGCGAAAGTCAAAATCGGCAAAAATCAATGACAATTGAATTAGCTGTTAGTGAAACTAAACCATACACAAGGTAATTATTTGTCGATGCGGGTAGACAACATGCCAAAAGCCGAAGGTTACCGTTTTCAAAAACCATCACTAGGCCTCGTTAATGGATATTCCATATGTTAACCGTAAACAACAGGAAATAAAATTGTGCTCACAATTTTGAGATATGCGCATGCGCAGATAGGTATACATTCATGCGTATTTCGAAAAACTAACAACGGCATTAACCTGTTTGGGGTAATGTTTATATAAGCCTATAGTACATTAGAGCCTAGGCTCTAAAGCTCCAATTTTGATTGATATCTAAACTCGCAAAATTTGCAGAAAATTTTGGAATTTTCAAACGCCCATCCTGCATTTGGACACTAAAAATGTATTATGACTATATAGAAACATGGTCCTAAAGTGATTCTGGGGGCCCAAATTACGGCCAAAAACTTGAAAAACCAAAAATTTATTTTCATAAACTAAAACTTGGCCTGAGGTGATGCCAGGGGGCTGAAACCCCATCGAAAACCAAAACCTGGGGTAGTGCTTTCCACAAGGCTTCAGAATATATAAGGGTCAAGGGCGTTTAGGCCCACTTGCTCATTTGGGTTCGATCCCTGGGTCCGCCGAGTGCTCTCGGGGTCTCGATCTTCCTTTGTATCAATTATATACGAAAATACATGTAGGTATTTCACTAAGTTAGCTAGTGCTGGTGGCTATGCCCTGACGGTGACATCTGGTGTTAATTATCTAAAATTCCGAGTTACCTTAAAATAACTTGGAAGATTCTTTTGTAGAGTCGTGCTAACCGAGCGGTCTAACGCGCAGTCCTTCGTGTAACCCTCTGCAGGGCGCGGGTTCGATCCCGGGTTCCGCCGAGTGTTCTCGGGGTCTTGGGAACCAGTATCAATTATATACGAATAAGATCATCAAAGCCGAGATTTCATTTATGATCTTAGTTATAAACCTAATATTTGATAGATAGAGCATTAGAGCTCGCACAAAAATTTTTATTATTGTATTCAACAATAATCTAGTTTATGGATAATTGAAGCAGATTTCATCACAACTATAATCTGATAATAAAAACATCAAACAAACGGTGAAAATTAAATGTTTAAATGATATAAAATTTTATAGTTAACTTATAGGTGCTTAAACTTATTTTGTTTAGATAATTTTCTAAATAACTCCATAATTCAAATTTTTCCGTACTGTTTCAAATCAATTGAGAATATATCTATATATAATAATAGTAGTTCAAGATCATACTAATAGGGGTCACCAGTTGTAATGCTATATAGTATGAGACACCATTTTTAAAGTTCGGGGCCAACCTCTCGAATCCAGGGGGGGGGTGTGACGGGTCGAAATTTTAAGTCTTGACTCGAGGTTGAGTTCGGGGCCGGGTACATATATAATAAGTGCGAGCCTGAGACGGTCATTTCTGAGCATTTTTATACTACTATATACCGTATATACATGTATGTCGTCCCTTTTATGGCATAGGGTGATAAGATACATCTTGATGCCAAATTTGTAATCGGTTTTTACCATGTCTTTACCTTTTGTGCTGAGGAAATGTTGGTCAAGCCGGGGGAGGGGGTGTTGTCAGCCTATTTATACTCCGACCTGGGTGGGGTGGGTGTTTTGGGTCTGCGGGAAACTAATCTGACGTCAGCCTAGTTGGTGGGTGTTTTGGAAGTTTTTGGAAATTTTAGAGATTAATAAGTTAAATATACGAAAACAATACATATGTGTAGAGGTATAAAATATTATGAGCACTTGGGTTTAAACAGACTTTGACCTTTGACCTTATTTTTTAGAATTGGAAGTGATGAAGATGACGAAAATGAGGACAGTGAATCTCAGGAAAACGAAGATCCATCGGAAACGGCTGTTTCAAGATCAGCTGGTGATGAAACGGAAGCTGTAAAAGAAGATAATCCGGATGAAGAAAAAGAAATTGATGAAAAAGAAGCTGCTGGGAGTGCTGTTGTGAATGGAGATGTAAGTTTCGACACATGTTTTGGTTACTACAAGGAATTTATACAAATTGAATTTTTATAAATTATGTTTCTAATGCGCGCGGGAAAATGTTTTGATGTATACATAAATGGATGAAAAAATTGGTTGAGGCATGGCTTAACGTTAGCTAGCAGCCTCCCCCCGAATAATTCCCATAAATTATTTTGTCCTTGGAAAGGGCATGTAAAGTGCAGTTAAATGGTTGTGGCTTCATGTCCTTACCACCAACTGGTGAAAAAATGGCGCCTAAAAATGTTTAAATCAAGAATTTTGATTTTGAACATTTTTGAACACCATTTTCCACCAGGTGGCGGTAGGGCCATGCAATCACCACCATTTTACTGCATTTTGCATGCCCTTTCCAAAGATATATAGTTCTTATTTGCTACAAATCCAAAAAGCAATATTTCTGATTTTCGGCCATTTTTTTAGGATATTTTTAACTATCACCCTCCACCAGGTTGTAGTAGGGCCACCACCCTCCACCAGGCTGTGGTAAGGCCACCACCCTCCACCAGGTGGTGGTAGGGGCATGAAAGAGCTACCATTTCACTCCATTTCGCATACCATTCCCAGTGTTATATTGGTTATGGCGGTTCCTATACCCCTATGATAAACCCGCGGAGGGGGGGGGGGGGCGGGCGGGTAGCCCACGTGAACC
>JAXIUW010199399.1:0-11537 GCA_035591015.1 Cephalothrix simula
TTCCTAATAAACCTATGCTTTCCTTTTCTCAATTATCAGTGTAAAAAGTTGATTTTTGAGCAAAATTATATTCGATAGTGAAAAAAGAATGGCATAGCGGACCTCTCCCAGTGTACTATGGTCGGCTCAAATAGACGGTTATAGTATCAATTCGTTGTACAGTAGTCCTATGTCTGAAGTAGACGTGAGGTATTTAACTAACGCTATTTGTGCAGAGAAAAACTCAATTTACAAACTACAATTTTAATCACTTTTGGTGAAGTGATTGGTGAACAGTTATCTGATTCTGATAATCTTAAATCTGATTTCCATGTATAACAATCCCATAAACATCTGCCATTCCTTTCTAAAATAAATTTAGATTTTGAAATGACCCCTTTTTTCTGCATCTCCTACCCCATTGATTAATCCTACTAGCAGTAAAACTGAGGTCGGAAAAAGCCAAAAATCGATCGCTGTTAGTCCATATAAACACGTTACATACGACGTGAGACGTCGCATGGCTGATATTGAATGAATTCTTACGGAACTTTAACGAACGATATATTTTACTGCGGGTAGCATCAATCAACTGGGCAACAGAACCAGAAAACAGAACATAAATGACTTTATTAAAAGTGACTAATATAAAATCTAAATTTGAAAATGGAGTAAAACAGAGTTAATATAGACACCTTTGGTATTGAGACTTTGTTAAAACCAACAAGCAATTGATAAATTTGATTTCTATGTAATTTTCAATATAGCATGCTTATTTGAAAACATTTGACAAAAATGAATGTACTTCACAATTCTGATTTTTTTCTTTATAAAAGAAAATACATGTATCATATAGTAATTAGGTAAATAATAATACATGCACGTAACTTTGTGAAAAATTTTGATCCAAACCTTGAAGGACCCTTTTTCAGAGGGACACAATATCAAAACAACGTCGTCCGAAATGGGCCCACAACTGTTTTATTGGAGCCTAGACTATCTTTAACCTTATATATTCTTTAAGTTAATGGAAAACGTAGCCTATTTTTTACAGTTTTTTACTCATAAATATTCAGTTCAGAACAAAATGAATTCGTTTTCTTTTTGTTCCTGGAGGCCCAATAAAAAAACTATTTATAAATCAGATTATTAACTAATATCAGGGTTCCCAGCGTTTTTAACTGATGAAATTCAAGGACTTTTTAAGGAGATTTTTTTAGAATCAAGGTAATAACTAGAATTAGCAAAAATGAAACGAATATTTAACGCAGGGGTCCCACTCATTTTGAAATGTAGTAGGCCCTACAATATAGGAAAATATTGGTGGAAACCATGTTTATCCTATTTCCTTCAGGTACATAAATAAAAAAAATCTTCAGTTTTTCGGCCGCTTTTTCTTGTAATAACGCTGAGCGAAGAAAATGGTGCATTTTCACAGATTTGTCTTAAAGAAAATCATATTAACGCCTTTTTTTTAAATCAAGGAGTCTGAAAAAAATTCAAGGACTTTTGACGTTCAATAAGGACATTTCAAGGTTTTCAAGGAAAACACGACGGGTAGTAATATTTTCATGATATCGGTCGAATACTTCTGATATTGGCTAATAAAACAGTTACTCGACGTTCTCCGTGCAAAATGGTCAAAAACGGTGCTAATTTCACAGTCTACAAGGATTCACAAGTTGCAGTGTAGATAGTGAATCGTTTTTAAGCTCGACTTTTTTTATTACATTTTTCGAAAGAAAATTTCTATCAGAAAATCATTGGACAAACCTAAACGAATTGTGAATTCAAATAATTTTTCGAATTTATGGAAATTCATTTAGTATTAAATATTTTTCAAAAAACTATTTTAATTTTCTAAAATGAAGGGTGTAAAACATGACGTTCTATGTTAAAGAAGAAAACGAAACTTTGAAGCACATACATATAGTAAAAGTAAATTTACAAATTAATAAATAAATTACAAAATAATAAATTAGCTGATTAAAACTACATGTAGTTAAAACGCTTGAAATGTATTAATATATTTTATTTATACATAAGATCTTTCGTTTATTTTTGTACTAATTTCACTTTCCACCGATTTTTAAGATAAATTATGTCAAATTTAAGAAAGCAAATAACTTCTTAAATATTAACAAGAATGTATCAAAAGAATTAGAATCGCCTATTCATTTTATATGCAGGTGTATTGTTTCGGACGAGCAAGAAATAAAACTACACTTCGGCGTTGTCCGGCGACCAGCTACTTCATAAATTCAATTACGTCTTACAAGAAATTGTCTTACTAAATACATTGTACATGTATATCGAAGCAATTCAATTTTTAGTTCGGTCGAAAACATAAAAGATCTAAGCGATTCATATCGTGTTGATACATTCTTGATATGAATTTTTAAAGCTAATAGCAAGAATTTTGATACATTCTTGCTAATAGTCTTAATAGTCTAAATATCTTAAACAAAAGCAATATCACCTTAATAAGCACATAAAAATGCCTATGGTTTTAAAATGCAACTACAATTAAAAAGTAAAACCGGGATCAAGCAAAAGATAGTTTTTTTAAAATTCAAATAATAAATTGAGAATTACCCCGAAAGTTCAAGAGAGAGAAATTTTACCAGGCTTGATTCCATATTTGAATATAAAAAAGCAAACTGAGGCATTTAAATGACTCTCTAATGACCTAAAATTCTAGAAAAAAACTGGGAAACATAATCAGAGAAGCCAAATTAACAGTTTATAATGGAAAATTGGATGCTGTAAAGGTTGCATTTGCATAAAGAATCTAAGGTATATGGGTGTATTTCATGAATCCGTTCAGTTATTGCATACGTACATTTTAAAATCTTTTGAACTTAGGACATTCACTGTAAAAAATGTAATTTTACAAGAAATGCGTGGCAGCTGGACTGGCAGACTAGACGCCTGGAACTCCCTGGACGCTTTAGTGCCAATAAGTTCCATAATATAAACATTCCTTTGTAAAAATACAGTACTTTTTAATTTCACAAGAAAATTCCTGGCGTAGCACGGCATTTGCTGTAAATTTACATATTTCCTACAGTGTATTTCCATAAGGCGTAGACCCAGGAAAGGTTGGGTTTTCCCCATTTATAGGAAAATAGGAAAAATGTAAACAAATAACCAATTGCTAACTTAGCAGTAAGAAAAGAGGAAGATCCAGTACTGTAACACCTGCACCTTAATGATAGCAACAGATCTTATAGACTATCCCCTAGTCTTTTTAAAAGACAGTTGCTGCTCATCCTCCAGTTCAAAGCATTAGCATTATTTGAAGGGTGAAAACAAATCAAATCGCTATTGGGAAGTTTATTTTTGACCTCAGCTCTATGAAAGTCTGACGCCTTAGGGAACTACATGATGTATGTCCAAATTTATATTCATTTTTCTTTGGACTTCATTGCATTTGAAAAATTTCTCTATCTTAAGTCTCCGAGCAATTAAAAAAAAATATTGCTCAAAAGAAACGTATCTTAGATACATGTATATTTCAATGCACATTATAATTTTATAATACAAAACTAACTTATGAATGTAAAATTTATTCACGTCAAACACCTAACTATATAATAAAGAAGAGAAAAAAAACATACATCTTGAGAGGGGTTTTGGTCATAGTTAAAATCAATAAATAATTGATTGATATTATCAAACGCTAATACAAAAGGTATCTAACTAACGGTATTTGTGCAGAGAAAAACTCAATTTTCAAACTACAATTTTAATCACTTTTAGTGAAGTGACTGGTGATCTGTTATCTGATTCTGATAATTTTAAATCTGATCTTTCAATACATACCCATCCCATAAACATCTGCCATTCTTTTGTATAAGAAATTTAGATTTTAAAATGACTCATTTTTCTGTATCTCCTAGTCCATTGATTAATCCAGTGCTGCCACTCCAGATTTTCAAAAATAAGCAGGATTTTTGACTAAAAATAAGTAGGATATTCACCCAAACAAAGCAGGATTTATGTAAGATTTCAGAAATTAGCACTGCTAAATACAACCCATTCTCAACGGCTGTTAACCTTTCAATGTCAGGCAACATCGACCTTGGTTAGTACCAATTCAAGAGCAGTACTAACCGTGCGGTGGATCCTGGTGATGCGTGTGTGGCGGGCATCGCCTGCTCCTCGGTTGGAGTAGTACCTGCCTTAAATGTCATGTCAGATAATACTATCAAAACCGCGGATATCTGATCCAGCGATCTCTCTCTCTCCCTCTCCCTCTCCCTCTCCCTCCCTCCCTCCCTCCCTCTCTCCCTCCCTCCCTCCCTCCCTCCGTTATACTTACGTTATACTTATATATGTTTGCCTACTAATTTTCTAAGTAAGGGTTTTTCAAAGCAAGTAGGAATTAAGTAGGATTTACTGAATTTTTAAAAATAAGTAGAAGTGGCCTACTAGCAGTAAAATTGAGGTCGGAAATAGCCGAAAATCGATCGCTGTTAGTCCATATAAACACGTTACATACGACGTGAGATGTCGCATATTGATTGAATTCGCATATTGATTGAATTATTACCGAATTTAACGAACGATATATATATTTTACTGCGGGTCGGATGAATCAATTGGGCAAGGAGAGGTGGAATGGCAAATATCAATGGAATGGGAAGATGAGATTTCAAACAGTATCCGAAAACAGTACATAAATCACTTTTTTAAAAGTAACTAATATAAAATCTAAATTCGAAAATGGAGTTTTTCTGTAAAAACAAGAGTATTGTAGATACCTTTGGTATTTGACTAAATAATTGATAAATTTGATTTTTATGTAATTTTCAATATCGTTTAATAAAAACGTTAATAAGCTCAAAAAGCAACAACATAAATGCCATTAGACGGCCCAACAGTAAATATTACAAGTATTTACATTAGTATTTACACACAGTTTTACATTTAAATAACATAATATATATTTTGATATAATAAATGTTAATAATAGTTGCATAATAGTAATGCATTTACTATAAAAGTTTAAGATCTAAATATACATATGTATACAAAAATGAGCCGGTCGGTCGCTTGAAGCCAAAATGATTCTAAAATACATGTATTAAAATAAATTCTTTAAAAAATCAACTTATATCAATCAAATTTTACTTAATTGCCGAAAGAAAGGCTTCATCTTCCAAAATTATTTACAATTAAAATTATGAGGTGAAAGCCGAATTTGACCCACTCGAGACTAAAGAAAGTTTGTTCCATAACTTCCTGATGGTTGCGTTCTTTTTAATTATCCCAAATAAACCTAGGGCTGCCATGCCCCGACTTCCCCCAGGTAGGTAAAAAAGAACGAATATACACTTCTCCCGGACAAAGAGTCATGGCGGATGTTGGACGAAAAAACTTTCTGGCTAAAAAAATACGCCTCCAGCTGCCTCCAGCAAAAATATAGCCAAAAATAATATATCTCAAACAACATACCTTCCAAATCTAAATTAGCTCCTTATCAGTCCACAAAACTGACTAAAATACTTTTAAAATTTCGCCGCCATTTTGTTTCCACTTCTCCGACTATTATCCTACCCGCAGAGTAGGATGAAGTTGGGGGTCCCCTGGGTTTCTCCCATGGCCCAGTGCTGGAGAAGCAAAAAGAAACGCACTTGGGGGAGCCCTGGGCTTATCTGGGAGAATAAAAAGAACGCAACCAATGTTATGATTAACAGGTAGGGGAAACACCGGCAACCTACGGACATCCGACAATCGAATGATACGATTTTCCTCAATTTTTCTGTTGGTTTTTGTCAAAATGTTTTCAGCAACATATTTTTTCAAAAATCACTTGGTTTTCTTTAGGCATTTGAGAATTATGTTAGCATAAAGTTATGTGCCTAGTGTCATTTAGGAGCCTTTGTGAACACAAAAGTTTTATTGACTTCAACTTTTTTTCGATATTCTTTGCTCACAAAATTGCAAACCTAGACAAATATCAACAAATCTGGATAATAAGTTGGGAATTAAAAGGTAAGATGTTACAGTTCTTCAATAATTCGGGAACAAACGATGGAATTGGAGAAAAAATGACGATAAAATGTAAAATGTCCCTAAATGGCCGTTTTCACTACGTTTTTTTATGTGAAGAGATAATTATCTATTTCTCCTAATCAAGTAGTGGTTTGATTTTTGCTTACTTAAAATTAAATACTTTTGACGGTGTCCATCAATTGACGGTCACCTTTAGAACGACGGATAATTTTTGATGGGGGACCAGCCAAAGTTAAAACCGAGGTCAAGTTTTTGTGCGGTAGTCTCGCGAGATTTCGATTTTTATTTGTCGTTTGTCGGATGTCCGTAGATTGACGGTTACCCGTAGATCTACGGTGTGGTTCCCCCAGGCCCACCTGGTAAGTAGGAATTCAAAAATTAGTCTTGCGCATGCGCAAATGGAGAAAAGTGGCTCACTTCCGCTTTTTAAAATGTAAGTGACCTTGTGAGGGACAAATTCAGCAAGAGGCATTCTGCAAACCGACCGTAAACGCACGTGGCAGGATTTGTTTTCATGACGAGGACGACGAATCGCCTTCTGTAAAAACCTTACCATCATCGGTAACCATGGGTGACGGAGTAACTTCCTGTTCTATGACCTTCGGTTGATAATCCTTAAGACGAACGTGCCAAGCAATGCTCGTCACAGCAGATGTAGATCGAAACTGATGTACAACATTTCTTGGAATAAAATAAATATCGTTATCATAAAGTTGAATCTTTGAGTAGCTTATCCCCTCTCTCCTTAACTGATTCAATTTAGCATCTTCGATCCATGTTATACACTGGAAAATGAAGAAAAGAAGGTCGTGAATTTTGAAGAAAAATAACTCATGGACTTGTGACAGTAGTAATGGACTTGTGACAGTAGTAATGGACTTGTGACAGTAGTAATGGACTTGTGACAGTAGTAGTATTTTTTTTTAAAGTCAGTTCATCACCACCTCCTGTGTGTGAATGGCGGAGCTTTAATTTACAGATATAAACTATGACCGGAGTAGCTTGTCCAAAATGAGGAACTCTTTACTTATATGAGAATCTCCATAATGTATCGGGAACAAACCCGCAACCATATAAAATCAAGCACTGATCTAACTGTTCCAAGAGTTTTATTTTCCCTGATTTCAAGCACTCTTTGCAAAAAATTCCCTGACCTTTTTCAAGCAATACTTTAGCAAAAAAGTTTGAAAATATTCAAAAGCAACATAAATTCATGATAACCGCACAGATTTTTTATGCGTAAAGTGACATAATTCAATAAAAACCCCAAAGATTTTATGTGTAAAGTGACAAAAATTTATTGCGGAAACCCTTGAAGAATAAAAATTCCCCGACTTTGTCACTTTTTATGAAATTCCCTGACTTTTGAAGGCCCAATTTTTTCTCAGATTTCCAGGAATTCCAGGTGATTTGCCACACTGTCTAACCTCAGCTGCGTGCGCTATCCAGTCATCGAAATTTTAGGGTTCTGAAGACAGATCGAGAACCCCCGATTCTCGCTCTGATAGGAATTCCCCCATGTGAGTTGTTAGAACTTTCTTTGGCGCGGTTAAACCTCTAATCAGAACGCTATTATTGCTAGAGACGTACATTTTGTATTTTAACTTCCGGAGTTTCGGCAGTTTTAAGCTTAAATATCTCATAAGCCATAACTTTGTGTAAACCAACCAATCATACGCAAGAAAATATCTAACGAATATGATGTCATTACTTTATGAATTGATTATAAATATATAACAACTTCTAAAAATATCACAAATGAACTGAAAATGAAAATGATAATGAAATGAATTTACAAGTTAACGGGCTAAATAGCAGTTAATGCCCATAAAGCCTACATGAAAATGTATGAACCGTACGGAGGGGGAACGCCCGCTCCTAATTGCACGTTAACAGGTCAGTACGTTATTCTTTGTGTCGATAGGCAAAAATCAAAGTCCAGGGGGCAAAACGAAGTCGGTGATTAAATGTTTTTGGATATTTTTATCAAAAAAAAATTGGTGATAGCGTAAATGGAGTTATCAGGAGAGACTATTAAAGTTTCCATTATTTCATATAAAATGAAATTTTGGATGGGTAAGACATTGAATATATAAATACCAAATAGCATCACGATCAAACGGGTTGACAACAAACTGGTATACATGTAGAAATCTTTAAGGGTAACTGCAAGAGGGGAGCATTGATGCATTGTGTGTTGAATTATTCTAGTAAACGATATAATGCTACTCAAGCGGGGTGTGAGACCAAATTCTTTAAAATAAACTACGTTTTCAGTGATCTTACAATTCCCATCTACCAGAGTAACAAGAAGTTAAAAACTAGACTGCGCTTTGAGTTTGTTGAAGCAGATCATATAGGCGTCTAAATAGCGGTTAATTTAGGCCGCCATTTTGATAATTACGTGATATCTAAGTAGACTGAAAATTAAACTCAGGCTGACTCAGGTTATAATAAAACAAGTTTGACTTACTTGAGAGACGGGCGGTTCATGAAGATCAAGTTGCATTTTGGACACAACATTAATAAAATCTTTTGGATGGAAAGCAATTACATCTTTTACAACACGAGGCGGTTCACTGAAAAATCGAAAAATATACATGCACAATGTATGTAAAATAATATCACAATTTTTCAATACAGTTTTATAAGGCCCAAAGAATTTTCTTACATCCTCAGACTCAGCAACACAAACCATAAAATGTTTTTATACTCTTATTAGCACAAAAATGTTTTAAAAAACTCAATTAATGCCTGCCCCGTCGCAGTGAACTGAGTTCATGAAATACACACAAATAAATACACACGTACACAAATGTATGGATTACATAGATCTATCTTGCCTTAATACATACATTTATATGCTCTAAACCCTACAGTTTTTGAGATAAATGCGTTTGAAAATTGTGAATTTTGATATTTCAATCCATCGTATTTCAAAACTGGTTTGGATAAACAATTTAGCATATAAATGTACATGTATTACGAGCAAATAGAAACATGCACCCAATTTGTCATTTAACGAATTTATATCTTTTGCGCAAATGCACATGCGCGAATCCTCAAAAACTACCGAACAAAATAAATTTCTGAAACCCGATTTGTGAAGGTCTACGTATTGTGAAGGTCTATGGATAACTTATCCATCTAGAGTGGTCGTTTTCATGGTCCATAGTTATCCCGTTTTTCCTGCGAAAAACAAACCACCGTGAGTGGTTTTAGCTTTATTTTAATATGACCTATTTCAGAAAAAAAGTTGCATTTAGGTCCTGATGACGTCATCAAAATGGCGTCTCTGATTAAAATAACCCTCCTAAACTACAAATGGTACGCTTAATTCATTTACCTATTTGCTAACACGTTTTTTGCTGTACTCAGAAGGCGTGATTCTTATTGTCGCCGCTAGGGGCGCCACAATCGGTTGAAATGCTAAGTAAACAATCTTGATCTTCTTTGTTCTAAGACCTTTCCAGAAATTTAGAAGTTCCCAATCTTTCTAATACCTTTTGTGGTGTTAGGTGTTAGGGGGGTACCCCCTTTTTCTGCTCCTACTATTTTTCCGTACAATTGTGTATATATACACATATAGATTGTTTGCACTATGACGGGCTGAACTACCTTCGTAGTAACCCAGCGTTCGAAACGACTAAAGCGCCCCTAGTGGTAAAAGCTTCCGAAGACATACAAATAAAGCACTTACCTTTTACCAAGTGTTACAGCTTTTAATATGCCTCCAGCTGCTGTAGTTGTACGATCGAAACCATGACCAACGTGATCAGCATGAGCTCTTGTTCTATCTTCGACCAAAACCTCGCGAGGTTCTGATGATCTTGGCAGGTATTGGAGATTCTTCAATTCATTGACACCTCTGATATAAATAAAAAAATTTATATCATTAAAAGTTTCAGAACTACATGTATCTTTTGTTCAAAATTTATTTAGGAAATTCGGGACCATAAACTACACAATTTGCATGCAGTTAAACCTCGAATGCTCATATTTCATATCGTAGATCATAATAATAGACAAGCTATTAGCTAGGTTTATCTAGACGCACCATTTGGTCTAATAAAAGAACTGATCGAAAATAGACTACTAATTACTTTTTCTGTAACAAAGTTGGACGAAAACTAGCTAAAATAGGTTTGGTATATGAAGCATAACAAAAAGCGCATTTCTTAAAATTTAGGATCCTAAGAACGAATGTTCAGTCAAAGGTCCAAAAATACTGTAATCAATCCAGCAGTATGCAGCTAGTTTTTGTATAAACTAAGAAGATTTGGGATGTCCTCTCCGCAGCCCGAACGTTAAAAATTGGAAATCAGTCATTTTTCATCCATTTTTTTCTTTTTGAGCCGATAATCCTTGTAATCATCGGGGAAAAAAAGTACCTCTTCAGAAAAAAAATGCAAAAATAATGAAAAAGAGGGAAGAAAAAGTACCGACCATCGGGGAAAAAAAGTACCTTTTTGAAGAATATATACCCGTTTTTTTGCACCTTTAGAACCACCACCATCTACCAAGTGGAGCAAAAAAAATTTACATCTCCCTCGGCCTCTACTTTCAAAGGTACGTCTTCTAAGAGATTTCGACACGAGGTCGAGAAAGGCGCCCCAGCCATTCTTTCCATCTATTCGTTAAAGTTAATTCTGGTTGGTTTTTTTTTTTTTAAATGTCACAGAAGCGATGTCGCAGTCGTTATCGCAGCGATATCGTACATAGATTTCCCTATGTTTCTCGCAGTTTCTTTGCTCTTTCCGTTAAAAAACAAATGCGTAGAATGGGATTTTTATCGAGGATTTCCACACGATATCCAAAGACATTACAAAGGCGCTTCAATGTTCTAGCAATATCCCAGCCTCTCAGACATCCCAACGACATCGCCTCGAAATTTAACCATTTATTAATACATAGAGTTTAGAGTATAACGTCATAATATTAACGATGTCAACGGGACAATAAGTCGCTGGGATATCACGGTTACATCGATATGCTTTAGCGATATCGCAAAATCCTATTCGTCGCGTTCATAGAAGGAATATGAACTCAAAAGAGCGAGATCGAAAAGATATCAATATTCCAGCAACATCACAAAGGTGTATCGATGTCACCGTTATATCCCAGCAACATCGCGAACGCGCATTGATGTGGCCGCAATCTTGATGCGACATCCTGAAATATTGCTTTCGCGATTATCGCGAGATCGCTCTTGGTGCTGGTACCGGTGTATCAGGGATCATCGTCCGTAGGGATTTTTGTCCTCTATACCATACACCGAGGGAAGACATTCATCCGCAGAGGAGACATTCATCCGTATGCTTCTTTTTTCGTCACTATACAAAGTATACAGGACTGGCATCCTTCTCACACCGGTACTCAAGATTGGCTTCGGTACTGGTACCGGTGCTATTTCTATAACTTTTTTTTAGCTAACTTAAAACTTAAAAGCTTCTATTGTCTTTTCCTACTGTGATGAATTACAGGCCGTCGTCGCTACCGCTTTATAAGCGGCTCCTCGAACAATATCAGCTCCAGCG
>JAXIUW010199510.1:0-11534 GCA_035591015.1 Cephalothrix simula
TATCAAGGGGTTGCAAGGGGATATTTATCCCCTTGCTGGGATTGTTAAGGGCAACGCCCTTAACCTAAAACATTCCAGATTTAACCATGCTTAGGTCAACCGTGCAAGATGATTCTCTATCATCTTGCTTCTTGCTGGACAAAACCTTTAACTATGGAATTCTTAATGGCTTCTTGCTCGGTTCTGAAAGCATGACTATGCGACACAGTGGCCGTTGTTAGATTGGAGTGGCACACCCCGGTGATATGTTATCTATTGCTTAAAACAGCGGAGTGAGTGGGTTTGGTTGTGTCGCATGTAGTTATTCTTTGGTACAATGGTGGCGGGCGTTTGTTTGGGTTATTTTTATCATGAGTAAGTACATAGAGTTTGCAGCTACACCTAATGGCATCACTCTGCTGAGAATATTGATTATTCCGCTAATCGTTATATTTATGGCGATGGGTATGGCGTGGAGTAATTGGGTGGCGTTGGTCTTGTATACGGTGGCTTGCATTACTGATTGGTTGGATGGATATTTAGCACGGCATAGTTCGTTATCATCGTTAATGGGGGGGGTGATTGACCCTATTGCTGACAAGGTTTTGACGACGGTTTTGTCGTTCATGTTAGTTTGGTTAGACGTTGATTCATCAATTGTTATACCGATCATGATTACGGTTTCGCGTGACATTATGGTTAGCGGTTTGCGTCAGCTTTATGTTGAAGAAAATCTTTCTTTCAAGACTACTTTTGCGGCTAAGTTAAAGACGGTCTGTTTTATGATTGGCATTGGATTTTTGATTTCTTGGCACGAGCCGTGGGGTTGGCCAACGATATTAATAGGTTCAGTTTTTCTGTGGGCAGCAATGTTTTTGGCGTTGTGGAGTGCTTTTGCTTATTTTAGGGATTACTTAAATAATTCAAAATCTGCTGCATGAGCCTGGCCAATACAGCCGTGGTTGTTCGCCAAGGCGCAAGCAACTTATTTATAATTGAAGTTCCTCAAAGTTTTACGTCTTATTTAGATCGGCGGCGTGCTTTGATATTGAGTTCAACCGCTATTCTTGGAGCCATTCCTAAAGATTGTTTTTTGCGTTGGCTGGGCTTTCGAGCTTATGTTGGGATGGGTGCTGTGATTGATTATGCTTGTCGTTCAGGCTTGTTAGAGCTAGAAGTTGAGCAGATATCAATATTACCCAAGAATATTATGGCGCAGCGATTGTGCTGGGTTAGTGAGTGGTCTGCCCAAAAAAGGCCGGTCATAGAAGATAATCATTATCATTCAACGGTTGCTGAATGGCATTTTACTGCTGCTGTAGGCATTAAAGACCATGCAATTTTGGCTGATGATCTGTCTCGGTGCCTTGAGGCAGGCATCAAGCCTTCGTTATTGGTGGTGCCGCAATATCTTCCGCACGCCTCGGCAATTTTAACCTCATTATTATCGTTTATTAAGAGCGTCCGTGGGTTTCGTAGTGGTCTGATAGTGCCTCAAATTGTTATTGAGTGTGCTGATGGCCAAAGAGAACCCATTGTTCCATCAAGCATAATACGCCAAGAAGGAACACGAACCATTATCAAAACTTATGAAAATAAGATATCTTTTTGGGATATAGACCATAATAACTAAGCAGACTAGGAGGTATTATGCATTACAAATTTACGTATCGAGTACTATTTCGTGATGTAGATGCTGCTGGAATTGTGTTCTATCCACGTTATGGAGAGTTTATCAACACCATGGTTGAGTATTGGATGGATGATCTTGGCATGAGCCTCAGCAGCATGCTTAAGCAAGGTTTGGGTTTTCCCGCCGTAGAATTCAAAATTCAATACATTGCGCCCTGCTACTTAGGCGAACATCTTGAAATGCATGCCGAAGTTATTCATCTTGGAACATCTTCAATTAAAAGTAGCGTTAAAGGTTATGTAGATTCAGAGCTGCGCTTTACTGCCGAACTTTCATCAGTCTTTGTGAGTTTTAAGAAAAATAATCTTGAAGCTACTCCGATTCCAGATGAACTGCGTGAAAAAATTCTTGCCTACGCTCAAGATTAAGTCTAAATAAGACCATTATTGAAGGCCGTAGTGGGCAAATAACTAGCGTGCCAAAGTTCCCGCTGCTATTTCTGTGCAAAAGCTCTCTAGCTCGTCAGAAAACTTAGAATTAATACCCTTGATTGTGCTCACCAGTTCTTGATAGACATTTTGCAAGGCATCACGGTCACCAGTTACTTTGTGATAGAACGAGCTTCCATCTATCTCATAAAGTTCTTTCTTAAGGGTATTAGGTATGGGCTTAGTATATTTTTGTGGATCTTTAGGGATAATGATTACCAAATAGGCCTGCCAACCCTTACCTTTTTGTTGTAGTGTGGTGCAAAGATCTTCCACAACTTTTTGCCGATTAGATTTATTCATTGTGTTGTGCTTATTTTTTATTTCGGCAATCAGCTTTTGTTTTTTGTTCTCTAGATCGTATAGGGCATCATGGTTAATCCAGCCTTGAGCATTGGCTAAAACTTGCTGGTGAAATGCGCCGAGATGATTAGACATAGATCGCAACGAAGCTACAGTATTTAGATAAGTCTGCAACTCTGTAACGCTTGATAAATTATAGGTGTTAGCAATTATTAGAGACAAAAATGGATCAACTACATTCTTTTGTTGCCGGGTTTGAGATTCTTCTTTGGAAGAATGCGCACTTTCAAATAATTTAGTGACTGCTTGAGTGAAGGCTTGATCACTTATCCAACTTAATCGGCTCATATCCAGATTCTATCAATAATTTTATATACTCATGATTTATATCTACACCCAGACCGTGTCGACCTAAGCGCTCTGATACACGCAGGGTTGTTCCTGAACCAACAAATGGGTCTAAAACTGTATCGCCTTCATCGGTGAATAGCTTAATAAAGAATTCCGGCAGCCACTCAGGAAAGGCTGCACTATGTCCTGTATTATGACAAACAGGTGGCCTATGTAGCACGTTAGATGGAAAAACATTGGGTCTGTCTTCCCATGCAGCTATCCTTCTGCCTACTCCAGATTTGGTGGCCGACTGCTGGCGACTCTTATCGCGCTCAGACATATTTTTTAGACGTGTCTCAACCCACCCGCCCACGGGAATCTTAACCGCTTCTTGATTCATTTTAATATCAGAGCTTTTACTGAAATGAATAATCCTCTCCCAAGCATCACGAAAGCGGTATTTCCAACGTCCGGGAGCGGCAGTGGTTTTATGCCAAATATATTCTTCAACCCAGCGAAAACCGACCTCTCTTTTTAATGCCAATATTAAATCTAAAACGTAGGTGTGTTTTTCACCAGCAACGGCTTTCTCTTTTATATTCAGCACAAAAGAGCCCGTTGGCTTGAGAATCCTCAAAAATTCTTCGGCTCTTTCTGTAAACCAGTCTACATAGTCCTCTGGAGCAATGCCGCCATAGGTGTGTCGTCGTGCATCAGCATAGGGCGGTGAAGTGACTATTAGATCGACCGAATCTGACGGTAAATTCTTCAAAATTTGGCCACAATCACCCTCTAAAACTTTAGCTCGGCGGTCACCAAAGTTTAATAAGGGCTGCATCATCAAAACCTCTAGTGTTCACAATTGGCACATAGTAGCATAAGGAAACTACTGCTTCAATTTTAGAAAAGGCAACCATGCTACACATTTGTGTTAAGTTTTTCTAAAAACATTAATTTTGGCTCAAACTTAACTAAGTTAGCTAATTTAGATAAATAAAACATTGCCAAAAAAGCTGTGGTTTATTACCATTGCTGGTTGAGCCATAAGCTGATACTGGCCTTATTTTGCGCAGCGCAATCCGTGATAATACGAAATTAAAATGATAATACCTAACAAACCTAAATTGTCGCCCGAAGAAGAAAAAACTTTAAGAGGCTTAGCTGCTGAGTTTAATGTTGAATTGCAGAAGATTGTTGGGGCTCATCGTGACATCTACGCTATGCTAGGAGACGAGCGTAATCAATTATTAATCAATCGTGTGCGTGGCTTAGAGTTTATAGATAGAATAGATTTAGTTGACACGGCCTTTAAGCTGATGGATAAATCTTCTGAGCTGGCTAATCATGATGTTGCTATAGGCGGGCATGTTTTAGGTAAAGAGCTATTTGTTATTGCGGGGCATTGCACTATAGACCCTAATAATAAAGGCTACTTGCTTGAGACGGCTCATGCGGTGAAAGAGGCTGGCGCTCGGTGTTTAAGAGGCGGAGTGTGGAAGCCTAGAACTAGTCCTCATTCTTACCAGGGCAACCCCGATGCGCTAGAGCTTTTGCTTGAAGCTAAGGCTCAAACGGGCTTGCCGGTGATAACCGAAGTGATGGACTCTGAGCAGCTAAAAATAGTCATGGATGCCGATGTTGATGCGATTCAGATTGGTACTCGGAACGCATTAAATTACTCATTACTTAAAGAGATTGGTCGAACATCACGTAAGGACGTCTGCATCTTGCTAAAAAGAGGCATGCACATGGGTAAAATTGAAGAATTTATCTTAGCTGCTGAGTATATTGCCGCACAGGGTACACCAAACATAGTGCTTTGCCCTCGTGGAACTGTTCCGGCAATGGATGGCTATCGTAATCATCCTGATGAGTGCATTGCTCCCTTGCTTAAAGAGCGCACCTGGGCGCCCGTAGTTGTTGATCCGTCTCATTCGGTAGGGTTGGCTCGCTATGTTCCAGCAGCGGCACTATCGGCCGTTGCCTATGGCGCAGATGGCCTAATTATTGAAACGCACGTATCACCAATAAATGGTATCGGTGATGATCCCAAGCAAGCCATAAAGCCTGCAGAATTAAAAAACATTATCCAACACGGTAAATATTTGTTTAATAACCTGCGTAAAACGGCCAAAGCTAGTAATGCATAACCGATTATGATACAATCACTGTGCTAATTAACTATTTTCATAAATAATCATGGCGATAAAAACTGAACTAAAAGTATTCACTACTAAACAATTAATGCTGAAGCGCAACGAATATACGGACTCCCTCAAAAATATGTTCGTTGAAGCCGTACGCGTGGATCATAACTTCTGTACCTACCATCGCTGGAAGTCAACAGACTATACCGGTGGCTTCTCAGAGCTTAAAAACGGATTTCTGAAATATACCTAGCTGTCTAGCTCAGTTCGGCTGGTAAGACAATAGCCTTATCGGCAGAGCGGTGCACGCTATTCTTTAGCTTGATGGAAGACGGGTAGAAGGCAGGCAGAATGGCCGATTAGGGTATTGTCTGCGAACCGCCCTTGGTGTTGCAAACCCTTTTGGTGAGCATTCAAAGCACATTCAATGCTAGCCGATTAGGTTTTGATGAAGCTGGGTATTGCCTGAGCAGCGTTAAAGACTTGGGCAGAATAGTAGCGAAGTTGGTTTTGAAAGCTCAGGTTGACAGGTACTGCCACGCTAGGATTAATACTTTGGCCGGCACAGGTGAAAGACCATAGACCCGATGGATAAGTGGGAATATAGGCTATCAGCTGTGTTACATGGGCATAAAGCTGACTGAGCTTTTTTTTAACGCTGCCAGCTATTTGGGGGCTATGGAAGGGCGTATCACTTTGGCATATAAACAGACCATCGGGCTTGAGTGCCTGCTGGGCTAGTTTGTAGAATTCAAGTGAAAAAAGTTTTGCGCTTTCGCCTACAGGGTCTAAAGAGTCGACAATTATTATGTCGTAATAATTATTAAACTCGCCAAGGTGGTCAAAGCCATCTTTCACAATTACATTTGCCCGTTGTTCGTTAAAACTTTGGCTGAGAGTCGGAAAGAAATCTTTAGCCACAGCAATCACTGCGGGGTCAATCTCTACTAAATCGGCATCGGTAATACTTTTATAGCGCAATACTTCACGCAAACTGCCCCCATCACCCCCGCCAATAATAAGCACTCGCCGAGGCTCGGGATGAATAGCCATTACGCTATGCACTATCATTTCATGATAGATAAACTCATCACGCTCGGTGAGCATAATGCAAGAATCTAAGGCTAGTAGACGACCGAAATCTTTGGTTTCAAAAACTTCTACAAGTTGAAATTCGCTTTGATGGCTATAGAGCTTTTCAACATAATCAATAAAAATACCACAATACGCAGTATGTTTTTCTAAGAAGCGTGGCATTAAACCATGGTGGTGATTATGATGAATGAATGTGTTCTATTTCAATAATCTCAGAGGCAAAGGCATTCTGAATTTCTGCTTGCAGCTCACTTTGCTGAAATCCGGCCTTACAGGCTAGTAGGTCTAGGTGGATATAACCGTGTTCTGGCCAGCTATGAGCCGAAAAATGAGATTCAGATAAAACAATTATTGCGCTAACTCCCGGGTCAAAGTAATGCGAATAGTGCCCTACATGACTAAGCCCTAAGGCTGAAACTATGCTCAGCATTGTACTTGCTAGCCTATCGGTATTATTGATTAGCGCCGGATCAATTTTCCAAACTTGGATAATCCAATGATCCATTGCCGGTGAAAATTTACTTGAAATTTCAGGCGGTTTAAGTTGAGAATAAACACCACTTCCGCGTTTCAATTCAGCACCTCTCATTTTTAAGTCGCAGAAAATAATCCAAAACTTTTTAGGCTAGTTGATGCAGCTCCGCATTTAAGCAGTATCTACTAAGCATCACTGCCTAAAACAAAACAACCCATGTTAAGCAAACAAGCTCGCACATTATTGCATGGCACAATTAAATGTCAATACATGTGGTAGCTTACAGAAAAAAGCTAATTGATTTAGAGCAATAAATAGGTTCGTTCAAGCAGATCCTTAGGCAGTTTCGCATTAATTATAGAACGAATTCTATGGGGGTCGTAACGCATGCTAAAGTGTTTAAGAACTATGTAACTGTTTTCAAAGTGGTACTGTTTATGAAAGTCTATTATATCTTGAAGATGAGTATGCCCTTTTTGATAGGCCGTTTCTATTTCGTTATCGCCAAGAAAAGTTGCTTCAATAATTAATATTCTGGCCTTGCGAATATGCTGCTCGTCATAAAAGGTTTCACGAGTGCTATCGCCAATAAAGCATATCGCCGGGTTAGATATTTCATCTTCTATAATAATTCCGTCTTTACGCAGTTGAGCTAGCTCTAGTCCGCTTAGGTTTTTGTATTCGGTTTTCAATTTTTTACGCACTTCGTAGACTGTGTAGCCCAGTGATGGCACATTATGCGTTACATTGAAGGTTTTTACATAAATAGATTGATTAATGCGCACTGACTGATCTTTACTAAGAGCTACAAACTCTGGCGGTGCCTGCTTTTTGCCGTGTAATCCCTCTAGTTCCGACCAGCCTTCAGCCAGTTTATTAAAGCCGTTTAGGTATTCTTTTGGAATAAAGTAGCGTGCCGCTGGAATATTAAGCAAACCTCGCAACGAGTAATGACGCAGCACACAGCGAGTGTGGTCTCCATGACCATGGGTGATAAATACATTATTAATGGGAACACAGTTCAGGGGGCAATCGCCCATATCAAAGACCATGTTGAGTTCTGGAATCGCAACATAGGTAGATAAGCCACCCACAGAAAAACCATGAATTGTGTATTGGTCTAGCTTTAGAGTGGTCGGATTGCCGGGGTTAAGGTGCTGGGCGAGTTTCTTCATACTATGGTCTACATTGCACGAGCACGCAATTTGCCGAGAATGAGCATTGGGAATAATCCAATAATGATGATGCTTAATGCGTGTGGAGCTGCTGATTGAAAATCTTCAAAAGATACATACTCATAAACCGTAGTGGCGAGAGTATTAAAGTTAAATGGCCGCACTAAAATAGTCATTGGTAGCTCTTTGATGCACTCTACAAAAACTAATATTGATGCGGTAATTAGGCTATTTTTAAGCATTGGAAGATGCGTAAAATACAGCGTTTGTGCCTTAGATTGACCAAAAGTCTGCGAAACTTCATCAATTTCTATAGAAACATTGCTTAATCCGCTTTCAATAGAATTATATGCCAAACCAATAAAGCGCACCACACAACAATAAACAACGGCCATTATACTGCCACTAAGCAATAGGCCGGGGCGCACCGCAAAAAAGTATTCTAAGGCATCGTTTAGAGCATGATCAAATGCTGATAAAAATATAATCGCCCCTAACGCCAACACGGTGGCTGGCATAGCATAGCTAACCACAAGTAATCGTGATAAGCCACCTAGACTAGGCTTAATCCGCGCAAAATAATTTGCACAAATAGCAATGACTAAGCAAAAAATAATCGCCAATACCGCTAATAAAATGCTGTGCCATGCCGCCATTAAATATCTTAAATTCCAAGCCTCCCAATAATTAAGCGATAGATATATCAAACTTAATACCGGAATAATTAATCCAATAGTTACCGGCACAAGGCAGAAGCATAGCATTAACCAGCCCTTTGTTTTTGAAACACTATAACCGGGGTGGTTGGCTGTTTGCTCTGCATTAAACCAGCGGCGAGCCCTACGCTCTATGTAATAAAGCACAACTATAATAAGTAAGGTCAATAAAGCTAACTGCACTGCTACTTCAGCCGAGTTCATTCCAAACCACAGCTGATAAATGCCGACACTTAACGTGGGAATAGCAAAGTAATCTACCGCTCCAAACTCACTAACGGTCTCCATCAATACAATAATCAACCCTCCCACAATAGCCGGACGGCAAATCGGTAACACTAAATTCCACAAACAATATCCAGTAGTTCTACCCAATGATCGCCCGGCCTCTAGGGCAAATAAAACCTGCGAACTTAAAGTTATCCTCGCCAATAAATAAACGTACGGATAAAGCACCGCTCCAAACAAAATACTTAACCCCGCCACATTACGAATAGAAATAAAGCCAACCTTTAAGCCCAATGCTTCTAGCATAAAACTTAATTCAGCCCTTAAACCGCCTAAAGAATCAAATAAATCTGTATAAACAAAGGCTACTAGGTAAGTTGGCACCGCCAACGGCGTAATCAGCAAAACACTAACCAATCTCCGCCCCGGAAACCTGTATAATGCGACCAACCATGCCGTTGATAGACCCCAAAACAAACTGCCTAAGCCCACCCCAAACAAAAGCAGAACAGTGTTGGTTAGATAGACTGACAAGTTAGTGGCTATCAGATGCCGCCACATAGTAATGTTGAAATTGCCTGATGCCTCCAGTATCAAAGCCATAGTAGGCACTAGGCACAACACCACCAAACCCAGCACACTGACTATTAACCAGCCACTAAAACTACTATGCCTATTAATTCTGCTGCTAATCAACTTTTAACCAACCTATTCAACATACTAGAGTTTTCTTTATTAACAAAACGCTACCCATAGCAATATCATTTATAACAACGCCACTCGGCTTAATTAGCGAGCTATACAGAATATTACTGCATAAGAGCAGAGTAGTTCTCTATGGTTTTTCGCTATGGTCTTGCGCTGTGGCCTTTCACTAAGGTCTAACCGATAGTCAAACCAAAAAAAACAAGCCACAGGCTTTGGCCACAGACTGAATATTTGGTTAGGGTAAGGTCGCTTTCTGTTTTAGAATAGACCAATTTGATCAAGCAGAATAAGTGCTTCTTGCCGATACTCATAAAGATCTTCAAGCGGAATATTATCTGGTGTGAACGCTCCCCAGTCACTGACCAAATTTGACCATTCAATGTTTGGCGCAACCGGATATTCAAAGTTAATTTCGGCATACATCTTTTGTGCTTCAGGTGAGCTCATAAACTCAATAAAACGGAGAGCCTCATCTCTATTTTTGGCACCCTTAACAACACCTGCTCCGCTAACATTAATATGCGTCCCGCCATCCGCAAACCGTGGAAAAATCAAATAAACAGCATCTGCCCAGCTCTTCTGTTCTGCATTTTCAAGCATTTTTCCCATGTAGTAGGTATTGACCAAGGCCATATCACAGATGCCTTCTTTGATAAATCTAACCTGCGCTCGATCATTACCTTGCGGCTCTTGCGCTAAGTTTTTTGCAAAGCCACTCATCCATTGCTTAGCCTTGTCTACCCCATTATGCGCTATATAGGCCGCTATAAGACTAACATTGTAATCATGCCGTGCGCTACGTGAACACAAACGACCATCAAAAGTAGGCTTAGCTAAATCTGTATAATAAGCAATTTCATCAGGCTTAACCCGCTCTTTAGATGCATAAATAACTCGTGCCCGCATTGATAAGCCATACCAATAACCATCTTTTTGACGATATTGACTAGGAATATTCCGATTAAGTACCGCTGAATTAGTGCTTTGAAGCAATCCGCCCTCACGAGCCTCTTCTAAACGGCTAACATCAGTAGCCAATAAGACATCGGCTGGGCTGTCTTCACCCTCAGCCCGCAAGCGGGCAATTAAGCCCTTACTAGCAAAAATAACATTGGCCTTAATGCCTGTATCTCTTTCAAAAAACTCCATCAACGGCTTCATCAAAAATTCTTGACGGTAAGAATATACATTTACCTCAGCTGCCAGCACCTCGCCAAAACCCAGCAGCGTAAAACCCAAGACAATCATAAAACCTAAATAATGCCTTAATGATTGAATAACCCCTATGTTCATCTAATTATTAACAACCTCTGTAGTAAGTTACGATGTTTTAGTGCATCTAAGATGCCTATTATCAAAACCAATTTTGATATTGATACTGTGTCTCAATAACTAATAAAGTAAATAGTAGCACCTGTCAACAGCTAATAAACTGACACCACACTAATAACCTTGCTCGGTTAAACTAAGCAAAACTAAGTTTGGAATTTAATTTAGTCAAGGGCGTTGTCCTTAACAATCCCAGCAAGGGGATAAATATCCCCTTGCAACCCCTTGATAGTTCTTTGGGGCTGGATAAGCCTTAACAGGCTTACCGCGCCCGAATTAAATAAGTAACATCACGGCTTACTCATAAGGTAAAGTTGCTATAGGGGCGCTTATGGTTAAGGGGCGTTGCCCAGCAAGAAGCAAGATGATAGAGAATCATCTTGCACCCATGTCAGTAAGCAAGGTTAATTTTGGGGGTGGCAATGTCAAGGGTTTCACCCAGCGGGGCAATAGAGAATTGCCCTGCACGGTTAACCTAAGCAATATTAGTTTTGGAATGTTTTAGGTTAAGGGTTTCACACTTAACGATCCCAGCAAGGGGATAAATATCCCCTTGCAACCCCTTGATAGTTCCTTGGGGCTGGGTAAGCTCTCACGAGCTTACGCGCCCGAATTAAATAAATCACATCACGGCTTACTCGTAAGGCAAAGTTGCTATAGAGGCGCTTATGGTTAAGGGCTTTGCTCAGCAAGAAGCAAGATGATAGAGAATCATCTTGCACCCATGTCAGTAAACAAAGTTGCTTTTGGGGGCGGCAATGTCAAGGGTTTCACCCAGCGGGGCAATAGAGAATTGCCCTGCCCGGTTAATCTAAGCAAGGTTGCTTTGGGGTGTTTATTGTTAAGGGCTTTGCCCTTAACGATCCCAGCAAGGGGATAAATATCCCCTTGCAACCCCTTGATAGTTCTTTGGGGCTGGATAAGC
>JAXIUW010199621.1:0-11517 GCA_035591015.1 Cephalothrix simula
GTTTCATGTTATAGTAAGTACGGGTTAAGTGTGTCATAATCTCCGAAAACACCGGTAGGTCCTGTTTTTTTGGGAAGTCTCCGGTGGCTTTCAATTTTACAGGCCATTCGTGTATGGATATTGCGGGATTTTACTCTGTCATTTGGTTATTTATGTGAGCGCTGCCTTTTATCAAAATTACTAAAATAATAAGTTAGAACAGTTTTTCTGTTTATATGTACGTGTTCGTGTTTTTTTGGGGAAGTCTCCGGTGGCTTTCAATTTTACAGGCCATTTGTGTACGGATATTGCGTGCTTTTTTACTCTGTCATTTGGTTATTTATGTGAGCGCTGCCTTTTATCAAAATTACTAAAATACTAAGTTAGAACAGTTTTTCTGTTTATAGGTACGTGTTCGTATGATTATGAAATGGGTGCTATTTAGTAGCGATAACAGCAAGAAATGATACAATTTGGCAATTACTGTTTGATAAGAGATGCATTGCATTAATTACAAATGTACAATAAAGCCAGATTAAAAAGGGATGCGATAGGATATAGTCAAGGTGTAGAGATGCCACGATTGCAGATCAAATCGGTCATAACTGATGAAATTATGCACCAGTCTATGAAATGCATCGTCACACGGGACCGATGATCTTGTAAAACAGAACGATACTAGCAACGCATAGCGCACGTTAAGCATGCATCGTTTAAGATAACAACGCTCAATTCAATTAGCGCCGAAATCGATAAACGTGTCGATATCATTGCGCCCCCTCTAGGCAAGCCATCGTCATCGTTGGTCATCGTTAGCGATGCTGTAGCCTTAAATCAGCGCCCACTAAAAACCGCGTGGTTTTTGTGTGTGATGTTTTCTCTAAAGTCTAATTTTTATCAATCAAGGTAAGTTAAAAGGTTTTTGATGATATAAATGTGTTTTCTAATTAATGCTCATTCAATAATTAATGATAAAAAGCTGAAAGAATTCATAGGGACATGTCTCAAAAAATTTGTAAAGATTGAATATTTAATTAGTGATTTTTGAAAGTTGCTCCTAGCTGCCAGGCCATTGCCAAGTAGCATAGTACCTGTCTCTGTACTTACTAGTATTTTTAAAAAGTTCTTAAAAATTATATCTATTTACACCAATGTATTTTGATACAAGTAATTCTAGAAGTAAAAGCTTTAGATATAGGGTATAATTTCTGCTATTCAAGACATGACAATAAAATTTTAGAGTGGACTCCATTCTACAATACACGTGGTGGGTCATCCAGGCCCATGCTGGAACGTTAATCTGGTTAGTGATCTCATATTCAAATTTTGATATTTTGCTGCATCAATTCGTATGGCATGATTCAATTGTACTTGTATTACTTTTTTACTATTTTCGAACGATGTAAGCGCTCGGTAGAAACCGTCAATGACCCTCATCGTTTACGATGCAAGCGCTTGTTAGCGCGTCAATTCACCGCAACTCATTGCGATGCCAGTGCAACCTGAACTTGCATCGCTAACGAAGCTAGCGCCATAACAGCCCTGGCGCTAGCATCGTTCTGTTTTACAAAATCATCGACCCCGTGTGACGATGCATTTCATTAACTGGTGCATTAGCTCCCGAGGTTTATTCCGGGATTTCGACCAAAAAAATCACTGTGCACGGAGCTTAACTTATAAAAACCGAACAGACACGCAATAAATAGCATGTAAATATATCAAAGGATTTAAATCGAACTCTGGGCAAAGGGCGTAGTCGATAAAAAAACCATCATACCTCTTCGGTTTTTGAATCAGGATCTTTCTTGTGATCGCCTCTTATATTAAAATCTTCATCAACATCACGATTTTCATAATCATAACTAAATAAAATAGATCACTAACATTAAGACACAATTGGTAGGAAACTGTCGGAGGAGCGACCAAAAAGTCATCTATTCATAGCATTAACCAATTAAAACTACATTTTTGGAAAGGTTTTGCAACGAACTTTGGTCTGTTTTGGTTTTTAATTAATTTCGACCAACTGTGGCACCCCTAGCGGCGAAAATATGAATTTAGCTATAAGGGAACAGCTTAACTGGCAAGAGATATGATAAAATGAATAGTTGGATCGAATTCAGCACACCATTTATAGTTTATAAGGGTGACTTGATTATGAAAATAACACCCCATGACGTCATAGACGCCATTTTGATGATAAGCATGTTAATTTATTTTTTAACGGAAATGGGTCATGTTACATATCAAAATGAAGCGGGCAATGTAGACAGGTCATATAAATAACAATCGGTCAGTTTCAGAACACTTGATTTGACTTAGCGGAGAGTCAGAAGGTTAACAAATTCATTTTCAATTTTTGACTTGGAAAATGCTATTTGCCCTCAATAAATTGCAAATTGTTGGATAGGTAATATATTTTGCGTGAATTATTTGCATATCAAAATTTTGTGACGTCATCGTGGCGCCCCCTAGTGACAAAAAACTAAATTACGCCTCTTTAGTTGAGCCAAAATGGTTACTGATGGACAAAACCCGATGCCAGAAACGGCTCTATATGACATCATTTTCGTAATTTTCGAAATTAAAATTTCCCTCTATATATGAATTGTATGCAAATTCCATTTCTGCCATCATATTTTGCCCATCAATAACCATTTTTGCTCAACTGAGGAGGTGTAGTTTAGTTTTTCCCCACTAGGGGGCGCCACGATGACGTCATAAAATTTTGATGTGCAATTTATTCACGCAAAATCTATTACCTATCAAAAAATCTACAATTTATGGGGGCAAATGCCATTTTCCTTGTCAAAAATTGAAAATGAATTTTTTAACCTTCTGATTCTCCGCTAGGGGCGCTAAGTCAAAAGCAAGTGTTCTGAAACTCATCGATTGTTACTTATATGGACTACATTGCCAGCTTCATTTTGATATGTAACATGATCCATTTTCCGTGAAAAAAATAAATTAACGCGCTTATGACGTCATCAAAATGGCGTCTATGACGTCATGGGGTGTTATTTTCATAACCAAGTCACCCTTATTAACTATAAATGGTGTGCTGAATTCGATCCAATTTTTCATTTAATCATATCTCTGACCAGTTAAGCTGTGCCCTTAAAGCGAAATTCACATTTTCGCCGCTAGGGGCGCCACAGTTAGTCGAAATTAATTGAAAACCAAAACATACCAAAGTTAGTTCCAAGATCTTTTCAAAAATGTATAGTTTTCCTAGGTTAATGTTACGAATAGATAACTAAGAGGGGAAAGCTTTTATGGTCGCTCCTCCGACAATTTTTCTGAATTTAATAAAAAATTATCTTGTATGCACATTATTTCTACGTACCGTATTTTAGACCTTTTTGCTCTGTGAAGTTTACTTCGTTTACCAGACGAAGTTGAAGATGTATTGATAGTTGATTCAGAAATGTAAGACTGTTTTGGAGCAATTCCAATAGGTTTAACATCTGAAGAGCTAGATGGAGATCGTTCAAAAGAACTAACGCTAGGTTTTGCCTGCGAAAAACTTGAGGGAGATTGTTCGGTAGCACTAGCGGTAGGATTCACGTGTGAAGCACCAACACCTGAAGAATATAATATATATAACACACTCTGTGGTGGTTGATACGAATTATATCACGTGTGTTCTGGTGTCTAACGAGGGGCCTGCCCCCGAGTGCTTTTTTTAGTTAGGGAACCGAACACGAGTGATATAATTCGTATCAGCCACCAAAGTGTGTTATAGATTGTATTTAATGTCTTTTGTTTCCGCTAAACAGAAGAGCTGTCGGCTGTGTAATAATATTGATTTTGTTGTATTACACTAGTGGAGTATCAAGCTGATATTACATGACAATAAACATTGATAAAAGATTACACGTATTAAATACAAATCATTACTCATGTTTTGCTGACAGAATAGACTTGACAGCTTTTAATAAGAGGCACTGTCCTACTTACTTTCATTTCGCAACTTAGGTAGATTATAAGGATGGCCATCTTGATCGTGTTGAACAGGGTCAATGCCATTTTCAATTAATGAAGCTTGACCAAAAGCATTTTTTGATCTGCCGACTGTAACTTTTATATCAGTTGTATCCATTGACTGTATTATAAAATATACTGTATAGTGTATATACTGAATTACCAATACTTTATTATAAAATTACTCCCGAAATATACTTTTCGGAACAACAAAAATATATTAAATAAATTCTAACCTCATTTAGCTGCTTTGGGGTTTTCAACAGGAAATCTGTTATAATTCGTTGTTTGGCAGTCTGTACACCTTGGTCAACACTGGGTTTTCTCTTTCGTGAAGAAACTTTAAAAATTAAATGAAAATTTATTTAAATGTTTCCATACACGTTTGCCTGGACTCTAGTCTACTGAAGTTGACGCATGTTCAAATGTGAATCTTACTTGGTTGCATCTTACACTCCCAAATCCCCCACAAAGGCCCAAACTAGGGACAGAAATTCCATCAGATAATATTTATTCAAGGCGATTGACACTTTTTCTCATTACTTTAACCTTACCCCAACTACTTTAACCTTTCCCCAATTGCATGAATTTGAAGATGTCTAACTTTTGTAATAGTTGGGCTGTACTTACCAAGATGAATTAAGAAGTATGGCACCCTGAAATCAGGGATACGATGACTGCTGTAAACATTCAATTCTTTATATCCTTTGAATTTCTTGTGAAAATCTTCAAGAGTCAAGAGTTTTTTCTTGAGGCAAAATCCCATCGGCAATAAAATCCAGAAGGTATTATTTGATTTCAGGATATCTAATTTTAGCAGATCTCGGAGTGAAATGCTAAATGGATATTCTGTACATTCAATGTCGTACTGTTTAACCTTTGACATAATTTCGTTAAAGTAATCCAAATTTTTTGATTGGACTATCAAAAACCTTTTGACATGCACAATCTTAAACCAATGGGAGTAAACACGACTCCATGTATCTGTAATAGGCTTTTGGATAGCATCAGATATATCAGTTTGACTATTAAAGATGAAAACATCAGGTGACCAGGTATTCATATGTCGTTTTCTAATAACAAACCGGTTGTATTTTACGACCCATAATCCTTTTTCATCGCATTTGTTATTTATTTCTAAATCTTCAAACACTTGCCATGCCTCATAGCGGATATTTTTCCTTTTTAATGTTTCTATGTTAATGAGCACAAGAGAATGCACATGGGTCTTTTTGAAGGGATTTCTAACTTTTGTAATTGTTGGTCTGAATTTCAGTACCCCTATTATTCCATAATTACAAAATGGGGCACAATATGCATCTCTGGACCTTTTATTCCGAACACCTTCAAATGGTGTGAAATCCGTGACAGAGGACAGATTTTCTCCATCACATTGATTCTCTAAGTGTTTCAGTACAATTATCAATGGAACATTCTTGTATTGAAGATCATCTTTGTGGCTTAATTCAATTTGCGTGTCGACCTCATCAAGTGAAGTAATGTTATCATCCATGACAAATATTTTGCATAGTCCAAGTTCTTCTGCAAGAATTTGAATAAAAAGTCTTGAGAAACCAATTCCTCCGGTAATAACGTCATTTTTACAATTCTGAAGAGTGTTTGGTAGCTGAATTATTATCACATAATCCTTCCAATACTTGTAATATTCACGAAAGTCATCTTTCTGGACAACTAAAACTTGCACATACTGACTTTCTTTCCCCTGGGAGCACATGGAATGGTATATATTTATGTTGCCTGTTTCTGCCCGTGCGTATGATGGCATGAATATCCAAGACCGTAAAACTATGCTTGATGAACCTCTTGAAGCTCTTTGATGATTTGGTCCCTTTCCTTTCCTAATAATAGAAAGCGCATCCCAAAATCGTTCCTTCCTTGGAACGGTGTAGGTAACTGTTTGTCCAGCAATGTCTAACTTACCCCAAAACGGATCAAGTTCATCAAAAGATTTACAATCATGACACCTATGTTTAGCACTAAAGTTAACATATTCTATGGGTGACTTATTTTCTTGACTTGGAAGCTTTGGTTTTCTTTTCATGGATCTTCCGCTTAAAAGATTAAGCGGTTCTTGACCCATATTGTACGGGCCGTATTTTCTAATGTATTTACCACTATCAATATGCCGTTTCAATTTATCACTTAGCCACAAATCTTTCCAATAAGGATATTCCCATTTTCTAAAATCAAAGGTACCCTCTAAAATTTCACCATCACCTTCATCTGTATCGCTACTGTAGTCATCTTTTAAAGCAAACAGACCATCTTCATTATCATCATCACTATTATCTACGTCTTCAAGCTCTTCTTGATCACCACCCTTTATTCTTTTCGTCAGACACGAAAGAACGTTCAAGTAAACCCCTGTTTTGCCAATTTGAGGTTCCGCCATCAGGAGGATTCGGTTTCTATGCTTTTTAACATTGCCATAATCAGCACTTTGTTTTGTAGCTTGCAGTTCCTTTTTATCTTTACCAGATTTCGCATACGTGTCAATCAAATCGTGTATAGCAAAATGTGTATAAAAAGAGGAGGATATATTAAGAGCTTCTTTTATTTTTCGATGAAACTCATGGCCAACAAGAGCATAAGGGAGTATACTAAGATCAGCACGGCACTGATATTTACACATTCTTCCAAGCATCTGAACAGCAGTTGTAAGAGATATATTTGGCTGATTAAAGGATGCGCGTAGATCAATCACATTCATTGAGACTGGAAATGTATCCCCAAGCCCACCCTTTTTGACCAAAATTAGAATGCATGGAAGTTTTTCCAAGTCACTGTAATCCAATTTTGATTTATGCTCATGTCGGCAGTTTTTGCATTTAAGAAGACCAGATTCAAGTGGTTCATACTTTTCACATGAACAGAACTTGGCACCTTCATAATCACATGATGTAGACAAATACTGAACCTTTTGCTTTTTTCTGTACATTGGTGTATTATTTTCACCATTCTCTTCAGTCTTAAGAGACTGGTTCCCAAAATCTTTGATGATCTCAAACTTCTGTTGAGATTGGATAACTTTACGAGCCTTGCAGAGAGCAAAATAAAGCATTTCTCCGCAGGCTCTGGTAGTCATTTTGATGATTTTCATTTTTCCTTCAGCTTGATTCATGATCAAATCTTTTACAATTCTTGAAGTCTCACTTAAAAAAGGATCAAATGAGAATTTGTTTATGGCTAATATGTAACTTTCAAATATTTCTGTAGAAAAGATTAAAGAATTATCAGTTTTATCATCAGGTGAGGGAGGTAGTAACGAAATTTTACTTTTAAAATGAGCTATAAGGCTGGCCTTTTCTTTTTCAGAATCAGAGCTATTGGGACTTTTAAGAGTGTCACTTTGCATTAACCCAGATATCAGCATGTAGTATGCGTATTCGCAAATAATAATAGTATCATCGCTGAATCCAGTTTCGCGTTTTAGTAAATCAAAATCGTGATCTTTTCTTATTAGTTGATGTTTTCTGGAACTATTTCTCATTGTGTTGTAATAAAAATTCAGTGAATTGTATTCTGGATTTGGTGCGCTAATATCGTGTTCTGGTGATTTAGTTAGACACACCAAAAACTGGAATTCTGGTTTGTGGATAATCAATTCACTATATATATCATCTGGAGGTTTATTGGAGTACACAACTTCGAAACAACCATTAACTTCTTGGAGCTTTAAACAGCCGTCAATGCGATTTTCATAATCTTCTACATATAATTCGAAGATGTCTTCTCGGAAATCAGTTTTTTTGAATTCGGTAATATACCTCTCTATGTTTTGTACATTTTTCTCAATAAATTCCACTCTATGATTATGATCAGAGTCACGTTTACGTCTAACACCAAGAATATATGTTTTGCACTGGGTGAATATGGACACATTTCCCTTATTTTCATGAATGAAGAAAAAATCAGCGTCTGAAATTGTGTAGTTTTCTCCTGTGATTCCGACTATTTTATTTTTGTCAAATTTTAGCCATGCTTGTGATAAATATATTTCCCTGAACTTGGAATTTTTCCGTCCACTTTCCCTTCGTCGTTGCTGCTCCGACTCAGGAACAGTAATATCCCGTCTCCGTAGCTGCTCAGACGCAGGAACGGTAATTCCAATCTTTAATTTAAAAAATAAACCTTTTTTCAACTTAATCGAATTTCCCTCAGACCAGTCAACTTCATGTAATTTTTTTGCTTTGTCAACATCCTTGGTGACATCATTTCCACTACTATCCAGAATTATGCGTCTCATACCAGACCTTGAACGATCATTAACAACCAGGGTTTCACCAGTGCTAATATACGAAGAATAGGAGGATTGCTCGAGACGGGACTGCTTAGTCTGAAGGTTAGCTGCTGTCGCCGACACCAGAAGAACAAATACATTTTCATGATGATCAGTCCATGAATTTACAAATTTGTCGTTAGCAGTTTTGAAATCATCATCTTCTTTTTCATCCAAAATTTCTTCTTTGGTTTTCTCCTTTGTATTTTTATTATTGCTTCTTTTCCGAGATTTTTTATTATTAGTTAAACCCCAATGTGCTTCATCCGCAATTATTAGAATTAGAGTTTTCTTATACTCCGGAATTAAAGCTTTCTCTTTCAGTTCCTTGTGCCTCTGTATCATCCTACCTCTCAAATCATAGCCACCGACCTTTTCTTTGGCTAATTTGTTCATTTCCATTTCATTTTTCCGTATGTAATAACTAGCTGGAAAACATTTAGATTCCTTTTTCGCCAGCCGTTTAGCTGTTTGAACTTGCAGCATGGTATATCTGGCAGTGTAAATCATGAAGTCAATATCTTCATAGTAATCTAACGTTTTTCCGTTATATTCCTTTAATATAAGCTCTATGCGTTCGACAATACATCTTGAAATTTCCTCTTGAGGAGGGTGGTAAAATGAAGTATTTTGTTGCATTGAGTCAGCATTTACATCCTCTCGACTTGGTAGAACAATTTCCTCTGGCTTAAGAATAAAACGATCTTCCTCATTAAAAGCCATATCACGTCCAGCATTTTCGTCATTTTCATCATCATCCTCAAATGTTTCAGTTGTTGACACATCAAAATCCTCAATTTCTTCCTCATCCTCGTCAGCAGTACCAACGGAAGAATTATCCATTTCAGGATCATCATCTTCTGCAGCACTGACGGCAGAATCGTGAACACTTTTATTATTTTTTTCAACAATATCAACAGCAGTATCAACAATAAAACAGTCACTAGTATCGGTATTTCTACACGTAATCATATTCAAAATATCATATATTTTCCCATTAGGGTCAGTTTTATCTGTCAAATAACAATCATAAACAGGTTTTTTCTTTGACACAATTTTGCCGTCAGACAAAAAAAATTGCTTAATTATATTTAGTAGTACTTCCTTTTTTAATTGTTCAGAATCTTTAAGAATACCTTTGTGCAATAGATCAGTTATTTCTCTGCAGGCTTGAATGACATTTTTTCCATCGTACCTTGAGAGTATTAAAATAAACTCTCCACACGTTAACCAGACTCGCCCAGGCACGATTTCTATATCTCTAACAAAGTCATGTGGCCACTTTAGAATGTTTTTGGCACGGTAATCGTCATCATCTTTATATTCTTCATCTAACGTAAATCTAAGGATAGCATTCCATCTTTTAATACTCATTTTTATGCTGAAAAATGATGAAAATATTTTAGAGACAAGAAATGGGGCTTGCATTATTTATAGCTAATTATCAAGGGGAGAGATTATCAGATTAGTTCATACTCTGACGTCAGATTAGTGGAAATTGGACAAATTCAGAGAATCACTCACCCATCCCTAACTAGTCTGACATAAATCAAACTAATCTGACACTATCCGATGGACAACCACCCTTTAAGCTAACAAAATTTCACTAATCTGACACCAAAAATATAAAATGACCCCACCCCAATTTTTCTTTCTATTTAATACAATATGTCGCGAAAGGAAAAAAAAAATTTGTCACGAAAGAATCAAATTATGTTGCGAGAGAAAAAATTTCTCAAAACGCGAAAGAAAAAATTTCAACTTTCGCGAAAAAATTATTACCCACATCTGACATTTGGGTTATATCTGGGTTATATCTGACATTTAGGTTATATTTCTATTGTACATTTCTACAGACATGGATAACAGATTCTGCTACCATGTCCATTTACTTGATGATTTTCCTCTCATTTTACTTAACACTTTCCTTAACACTTTCTCCATCATTTCATGTATGTATAACATTTCAGAATTTTTAATTTTATAGTAAATGTCAAGACACCCACCCACTAGCCTGATGTCAAACTATTTAATCTCTAAATTTTCCAAAACACCCACCAACTAGTCTGACGTGCTTATTTTTCCTTCTATTTTCATTTTTCTTTAACACTTTCTCCATCATTTCGTGTATGTATAACATTTCAGAATTTTTAAATTTATAGTAAATGTCAAGACACCCAACCACTAGCATGATGTCAAACTATTTAATCTCTAAATTTTCCAAAACACCCACCAACTAGTCTGACGTCAGATTAGTTTCCCGCAGACCCAAAAACACCCATCTTGCAATACGATTATCATCCTATTATGTATGTGCAGAGTGGAAGTACCATTGAGTATCAACATTAAAAACACCCATCCCACCCAGGTCGGAGTAATATACATATATGAGATGAAAAGTAAAAGCAAGAGTTCGAATGACGACCATTGGTGTTGCAACCAGTGGCTGACCATAAAGTGATTACAAAATTTTTTCAAATTAAAATATCGAACAAATTTTATACTTTGTTGGGCAGAGGCTTGACAGCGTTAATAGAAGTCTAAATGTGCTTACCAATAAACAGAATTTACACTAAACGGCTTGTAAATGGTGATTTTGAAACAACTTCAGCCATTTAAAAACCAACACCCAGAACCTATACAAAAATGGATGGGAAAAGTGGATGAGGTACCGTAATCTCAGACGGAAAAAGTGGAAAAGGAAAACGCCTGGAAGTGTTTGATCCTAGTTTGAACTTTTTAAAAGAGGCTTAGTATAAGTAAAATTCCGTTTTAAATAAGATCCGTATTGAGTATTCTGTAAGTACTTTTTATCATTTCATTTTGTATATCTTTTATATGGTAATAATCAAAATTTACATTGTATTCTATATAGTATCCTAATCCTAACTAAACATTTGACCTAGTATTTTTAATGTTTCTAAACAGTGTATTTTTTTATGTGTACCTCAATTAAAATATGCATATCGTTGGTCCAGTTCTAAAGTGTCCTTCCTAAGTGCATATTTGTGAAAAATCGTTTTTTCGGCCGACTAAAGTCGTTTAAAAGTTAAATTAAAAATAAAGGTTGTTTAATTTAAAAAAAATATAATCTTCAGACGCAAAAAAAACTATAGGTATAGTCAGGCCGATTTGTTATCCAGGCTCAGCAGAAATTACAACGTATAAACCTACGCAAAACTTTTCGTTTTAGCAATGTTTTATATTGAGAATAAACTGAATAGAATAAATCTTGAGAATATATTTGTAAAAAT
>JAXIUW010199732.1:0-11515 GCA_035591015.1 Cephalothrix simula
AGGTACTTTTCGGCTATAAAATTTTCCAAAAACATACCCCTTTTCAGCGGCACACTCCCGCCAACATTTAGTATTAAGTTACCCCCTGGGGAGATGACATGGGATCGATAAGGGGATGTTCCATAGATGATTAAGCGGAAAAAGTAGGGAAAAAATCCTAGTCTTCAGTGTTCGAATTATACGCATGTCTGCGCATGCGCAGTCGGAAAAAGCGGTATGCCAGGGTGGCCACTGCCACTCACCTGGAAATCAGCGAAATGTCAGGGAATTTAATAAAAATGACTAAGTCAGTGAATTTTTATTCTTCCAGGGTTTCCGCAATAAGAATTTGTCGCTTTTCGCATAAAAATTCTTTGCCGTTATGCAATTTTTGCATAACGGCTAATGAATTTTTCCAAATTTTTTGCTTACGCGTTCCTTTAAAAAGGTCAGAGAACGTTTTGTGAAGAATTTCCTGGATATCAGGGAAAAGTCGGGGAAAATGAAAATCATGAGAAAAAGGTCACCCTGAAGCATGCGTATTTTGAAAAACTAGCATTGGCTTCCTTGGGGTCAAAACACGGTCGCCATTTTTTGCGCTGTATTCGCTTTTAACAAAATATTTTCCATTATACTAGATGGGTGAAATCGAAGGTTTTATACGTCAACAAAACATAAGAGTACTTGAATGACTTGATAAAAAGTCGAATAGGAAACATTAGGATATAATTTGGTAAAAAAATTAGACCGTAATAAGTTTCGGACCTTGGGAACGAGGCAGCTGCCTCTTAGCTAAAGTGGAAAGCAGATGGAAGTGTGACCATAATTGGATAATGAATAAAACAAAATGAATATAGCATAGTACTTAATTCACTTAATGGGCGTTAATTCAAAATATAATGAAAAAATAATTGGAAAATCATTGTTTTGGAGTAGACTATATTTTATACGAGAGTTGACCACGAGAAACAGTAGGGAATGATATGATCGCGAGGGGGTCAATTATACCTTTTGTTTTATACCCAAAATTATGACACTAATTTGGTCACACGTCAAATAATTAACTGAAGGGCCCTTTAAACCGGTATTTTTTCCAAATTTCATGCGGTATATCGCAGAAGGAGGGAAGCTTCGCCCGTGGGGGGCAATTTGTGGCATTGAACGTTTTTTATAGTGATGGTCCCAAACAGTTAGACATAGGAAACTCATAAGTTTTTCATTAAAGTTATTTTTTAGGTATTTTAGTTTCTGATTATACAGACTTCATTCATCCGCTGTAGTAGACCTAGTGGCGAAAAATTCACTACAGCTAAACGGGTAGGGGTTAGAAAAAACAGGGAAATGTTTACTTCGGTTTGTAAATGTTCATTTGATATGATCACACCGTTTGCGTGCGTCCAATCAAAACAAATTGTGACGTTAGAAAATTTTTTATCAATTAGATATTATTTAAGTTTCTTTAGCCTCCGCTAGGGGCTTTTATTTCATTATTGATCATAAAATTCATCGCTCACTTAATGATATTCATCCTCAATTTGATAATATTATGTTTTAGTTTCTTTAACATCCGCTAGGGGCTCTGCATTATTCTTTTATTATTGATATCTTCAGCATGCGATATCGCCAGCATGCTAGCAAGAATTCTTGATGCTAGATATGCATCATTACTCTAATTGAAAAGCATTGCGGCATTGATTTCACCTCATTATGCATGATCTAAAACTTAAGTCCTAAATAGAGTTCCCTTCGCCGGCGACGCGCGACGTGCTGCAGCTACGTGATATCAGAGCACAGACACTAATATTATTGCCAAGCTTCTCCGCTCTCATATCTCATAGTTGTCGCACGTCGTGTCCGGTGAAGGGAACTCTATTTTGGCCTTTTAGTATAAATTTGTATGATACAAAGGAAGATTGAGACCCCGAGAGCACTCGGCGGACCCAGGGATCGAACCCGCGCCCTTCAGATATTTTCCCGAAGGACTGCGCGACTAGCACAACTTCATTCTTCCAAGTTATTTGAAGGTACCTCCGAATTTACCAATTTTAGATGGCAAAAGTACGTTTCGATCATGGTTTTTAAGCTGTTTCCAGTTTTCACAAGCCTTTTTAAGCTTCATTTACAATCCTCTGCCCTCACCTCGTCCCCCATTTGATCGGGTCATTTTCAGTTAATCAATCAATGCAAAAATTTCGTGCCCGTCTCTTCACTGTGACCTGTTGCCTCTTTTGATTAGTGAGAAATTTTAAATTACTTCATATTGTTGAATAATTTAGTTTCCGGACGGAATCAAATTTCCCATCACTCTACCGGGTTTGATTATTGTCATCTCACATAGGTTTGGTTTTGGCACATGTGGTATTGTTCATACAGTTTAAAATCACGTGACCTATGTATGAATTTAGTGTCAACTTCCGATATGTTTTAATAAACACACGTGCTCATCCACCATCCTTGATTCTTGCAGTTTTAAATCATTTTAAAATACATTTTATATATTGTAAAAAACAGCTGTAGAATTTTTATTTGAATTTCTAATAATAAAGTTTATTTTACTCAAAATAGATTAAAAAGTATACAATATTTAAAATAATAGATATCATTTTTTTAAATGTCCACAGGTACATGTGTCCCACAGGTGGCTCGGTCACGTGTCACTGTTCGGAACGATCTCTTCAGGTATATCGAGCGCTCGCTCAACTATTGAGCATCACTCGGTCAAGAAGGGAGTTTCGGATCCACCTGTAGCAAAAGAAAGGTGACACTCCTAAGTAAACGTGCCGCCATGTATACTTAATGGGGTTTGGCTTGCTGTAACGTGAGATGTAAAGTGAAATCACAACGTGATCAAAAGTCGGAAGTACGCCATTTCCAGTTTTTGCATTCTGTGATTTTTGAGGATCACATCTCACAGCTGTTTCATGCCATCTTTTCTCACACTTAGTAATTGTTTTAAGATTCTTATGATAATATCGAATTCCTTTACGTGACTTGATACATTTTTCATTTGAAATCTTGACATTATTTTTTCGTTACTTTAGCATTTTTTAATTATTTCGGTTCATCAATTTTATTTGTTTTATGTGTTCAAAAACATTATCATTTCGACTCTTTCAGGGTTGCTGCGAGAGAGGGTCCAAAGGTTCGGAACGTCCACCCAAATTCAGCGTCCCCCTGTACGCCCGCCCGATTATCAGCGCACCCCCCCACCGGTTATCAGCGTTCCCCTCGACATGTAAACATTGAAGATAGAACCCAGTTTCCAGATTACTGAAAAAAACGCTATCCCCAGGGACAATGACCTTTATGATGATTTACCTCCGGAACATCGAGCGTGGCAGATACTGTTCGGTCTTCGGTGTTTGAAGTACGGGCCTGCATAATCCCCCAAAGAGATCTGTGTATTTCAGACTCGCAGTCACCCTTAAATCCTGCGCTTTTAAACGCGCGATTATACAGCCCTGGGTCGCGATATGAACTTGCAGGTTGCTCTTAACTATGGGCTCAGGGCTCTAAATCAGTAAAAAAGCCCCTCTGCCCATTTTCTTAAATGTAACTCTGGTACAAGGCGTACGGCCCTTGGTCCATTAATTCAACAAGAGGAGGAAACGTTTTTAGGGGCATGTATTTAACTTGGGTTGATTTGGGATTCCCTATGAGCTAGGACCCCAACATTCGTTCCACATTTAATTTTGGAGAAAGAAAAATTTTTTAATCTTTTGGCCCTGGGGGCCCAGTAGTGTGGTGCAACTTTAACCCTATTTTTGAAGGGGGCGGATTGAAATATATAGATAACAGGTTAGCGTAGGAAGCTGAAATATTGGGACTTTTCAATTTAATAAGATACGCAAAATGGCTGTAGGGGTCCCGAAAAAAAATTTTTTTTTCACAAATTTTCGAAATTTTGAAAAAAATTGCAAAAAATCGGGCGCAGGACTGAGCGGCGCAAAATAATTTGATTTATCCCCCCCCCGGCGTTTTTGGCGAAATATATTTTAACAAACATGTGCTGGACCACATTTACCCACAAAAAAAGTTGTCTGGGATCTGGCGCCGTAACATTTGGGCCAATTTTGGAAAAAAATAGCCGACTTTTGAGCCAAAAAGGGCTTCTGGCAGCGGCGCAAATGGACCTAGGTACGACCTTCCACTGCTGAGATCCTAAAGGTGGCGTACCACAAAAATCACCCTTTAAAGATAGGGTTAAGCAAAACATTAACTAAAATCTGCTTTCCTAAGATTTCAGAATATAAGGGTCAAGGGGCTACAGGCCCACATGGGTCAACCAATTTTTTTATATTTTTATAAGACCACGGCAGAAATTTCGACAGGAAAACTGTCTGCTTTTAAAAGCTGTGACCATCGAAGAAAAGAAATTCGATAGCCCAAAAAATTACAATATAATATGGACTTCCATTAATTTTGACAATATTTTTTTTAAAAAGCCATAGCCTGAGATAATTACTTAATAATGATTAAAGATGGTTGCCGGGGGTTTCTATCTCTTGTTGAATTTTCCATCCTTGAACATTAAAAACCTCTTTAAAGTTGCTGCCATTATTCCAACTCAAAGGCTGAGAACTTAAAGACCATTTTTCGAATGGCCATTTTATAAAAAATACCATTTCATTATAAAATGGATTAGATTTGACTTAAATGGTTATTAGAGCCTTGGTAACAGGTACCTTGACACCCAAAGAATGAATAGACAATGGCTAACGGTCATCATTTTTGATTTGTTTGTCAACAAAGGTACATCTTTGGGATCTCTCTATTGGGAACAATAAAAATGATGACCATTGGTCTCAATAGGCCTTAAAGGTTTTTACGGTCAACTAAGCGCGTCCATATGCCCAAGCACCTGCTGGGGGACTTGGGCACTTGTTACTGTCCGATCGCATTCACGAACACTATGGCACTTGCCATCAATAATCTGGCCAGGGGGTAGAAGACCCCAACCACGACCTGAGTTATCATTATTAGTTATTAATCCAATACTTTGAAGGATGCCAAGATATAATTACCAGGTTACAGGCTAGCACGTCATATATTTATGACGCAAATTTTAATTGGCTTAATTGGTCTATTAGAAATGTTTACTAGATTTAATCTAGTAAATCTAGATTTCCTAAAATTTCAGCAAACTATACATGATTACTTTATAATCATGTAAAACTTTTGTCTCCAAATAAACAAATAAGTAATAAAAAAAATTATAGACATTGTTTTAATATCTGAAACTTGGTTCGGTTATGGCTACGCTATCTAAAAAACATATACCGTTGGTAATACCTATCATATCTTTGTCTTACTATTCTATAAATAGCACCGTACAGACAAACGGTATAGATGATATCTCATATCACGCACGATAGCTACTACTCTAATGGGATGTACATGTATAGTAAAATTAAAAATTCTGAAATATTATACATACATGAGATGATGGAGAAAGTGTTAAGGAAAAATGAAAATAGAAGTATAGTAGTACAAGAAAAATTTAGGTAAAATCAATTCCGCCAAACAAATTTTGGTAAGAAGATTTTTCAAAGACCACTTTACCTAAAATTGTTTGGTAAATAAAATTTTTAAGAGGTCTATCATAATATCTCCCGGCTTCAGTTCAGTCTGGGTATTTCGGATAGATTATCCTCGATTATTACCCGGGCATAGTTCAGAAAAACTAGGGGGTGGGGTGTACGCTAGAGTGGGGATACTGGACTATAGGCCTCGCCATAGCGGGGATAATGTCGTTTTACCATTTTTAGATGTCCCCGCCATGTGGGATAATGGCTGTTAATTTTGAGGTTTAAATTTCGAACATTGTTCTCAAGTTTTGCCAAAATGGGGTGCTCTCTACCTTTTTTGAGTTTATCATCTAAAACAGTTTTATATTTGACAATGTCACATAATAAAATTAAAAATTCTGAAATATTATACATACATGAAATGACGGAGAAAGTGTTAAGGAAAAATGAAAATAGAAGGAAAAATAATAAATGATGAAAGTAAAATGAGAGGAAAATCATCAAGTAAATGAACATGGTAGCAGAATCTGTTATCCATGTCTGTAGAAATGTACAAAGGTCTGTACGGAGGGGACGGAGGGGGAACACCCACACCTGGACCTACATTTACAACTTACATAAACAACTTTCTTGTGCGGCATATAGAGGTGGGGCGTAGCGTCTTTTACCGTTTTCTATTTCCCCCGCTGGCTGGGGATAACGGGTTGATAACGTGCAACTACGACCTCCGCTATCCCCCACCCCCTTGTGGTGACTTTAATTGACTAGTATATAAAGGTCAATCAATTATGCCCTCCACATCATCCGCAAATAAATCCGCATCCCATCCGCTTTATCACTTTATCAGCTTTTCCAAAAATATTCTGATAAAAATGTTTCGGCCAGTGTCCTGCTTTTCCTTTTCCTATTTATAACGTAAATAGCCTGCATCACCACTTATCATTTATTATTTATAAGTTCATCCCCTTTTCATACTCTTATGTTCTTAGTCACGTGTCATGCTTTCAGGTGGCCAAAAGATCCGGCCAAAGATTAATCTTGACCATTAATGCTCTTCCTAAGTCAGCTTGCAACACCTTTTCATCATTGTTCCTTCAAGCTGACACAAGTTTAAATTTTACCACATATAGCTATGGTCATCCTATATTTATCCTATTTCATTTAATATCTCTTTTGAGACACAGATAATTATTATCTATAGGATGTGAAAAGTTTCGTTAAGTTAAAATTTAATGATCCATGATCTATTATTAATGAAAAATGAATAATAGGAGGCCACGTGTGAGGCAAAAATTCAAAATACATTTTATCATTTTGTATGGTAGTTCTATTGTAGATAAAATGATGCGGAATGTCTGTGTTTGACTCCTTTTTGTCTGAAATGGTCTGAAAATTACTTTTTTAGATTTCTTTTGTATTTTTTTGTCGATAAATATATTTTCATACATTTTAAATGAGATTTGTGCCCTACCCTTATGCATAGCTTTAAAATCTTTTATAAATAGTTATCTAATTTGCAATTAGTATACACTAATTTTTTGTGGGAGAATTAATTATTAAAAATGTATGAACTTTTCAAGTACAATGATTTATGTCAGATTTGCAGATTTTTATGTATTTTAAGTCTCAGCATCAACGGAGCATCAACACAGTATCGTATGCTCTAAATTGCAATTATTACAGCATAAGGAAAAACTGTCAGCAGCGGCGCTGCTCGAAACTCCGAAAATTTTTCAAAAGGCCCCAAACTATCTATGAAACCCCTGAGACTTTTCTACAGGACTAACGATCGAACTGGGCTTAGCTTCAGTTAATACTCAGGAGTTAATAGAGAGCTTAGCGTGATATGTTTGGTGCCCAAATGCCCGCCATTAATGAATTTCAAAGGCATTTTAAATGCTATTCATTGCCCCGATTTTTAAATAATCAAATAAACATGTTTATGAAACCACTAAAAACCACAATCTATGCGGTTATTTTGATTTATTATTGTAAACAATCATTTAAAACGCCATATTGGTATGGAGTTTGTGCCAGATTGGATTCTTGATATTAAATATGGAAATCCTTATAATAAAATTGTACTAAATCGGTGTGCGAGTCATATTCTAATTATTTGATTTTTTTCATATTTTGCAGGTGTAACGTAAAAGACTTGACATTGTTCTGTTTAGATGAGCGCCATGATCATTATGTGGCCTTTACTGTAGGCCTTCCTCTTCATTTTCTACATACAGACTGTCTAGAGGATCTGGCGCTAAAATCTGGTAATTATTTTATTATTTCGTTTATAAAATATTTGCCACATATACACAAATGCCGACGGAAAAATGACGAGGCTGCAAGCAAAAGGTACATTTTCAGTCTGTCTCATTCATTGTACATGTACTTCATAATCAGAGGGACTCCTGAAATATTAAAATCAAGGGTATAATACTCGAAAAAGCTTACTTGATTCGAATCAGCGATTTGTGATTTAAATCAGTATTATACACTTCGAATAAAATGACTCCCTACACTTTGCATGAGTGTTGACGAAAGGAGCCCATGGATGGATGTCCCTTTAAAAGGCATTGATGTATCTCAGCGTACATGATAGGTGCATGATCATAGGTTATCAAAGCAGAAAAGATATTCCAACGGACAATTATCCCATTCTTTGGGATCCCTGACCCGGCCCTGACCATTGTAAGAAAGTTTTCCCCCTTGCATCCCGGGTAATGCATATCATTCATTGAAAACTTAACAAAATAGGTGAATATTTTTGGGCAGGGTGGCCAATGGCCATGCTCACCAGGAAATCTGGAAATGTCAGGGAATTTTTAATTTGGCCTTCAAAAGTCAGGGAATTTGATAAAAAAATGACAAGTCAGGGATGATTTTGATTCTTCCAGGGTTTACGCAATAAAAAGCATTGTCGCTTTACGCATAAAAATCTTTGTGGTAATCGCTTTTGATTTATAAATATAAAATGCATTTGATGATTGATTTTAACGGTCGCTAGTGAATTATTTCCAAATCATTTGCCATTCCCCAAAAAATGTCAGGGAATTTTTTGCAAAAAATCCTGGAAATCAGGGAAAAGTCAGGGAAAACGAAAATCATTAATCAGTGGTCACCCTGTTGGGTCCCTTGAGGTCTGGGAGCCTGCCCTCTGACCTTATCATACTGGCCTCTTTCTTTCATTATTTAGTCTCATGATCTCTGGCTCTGTTTCAACCAGATATTGATAGATCTAGATTATGCCATAGCCCATAGTATCATACACAAATGAATTATGATTTATGTTAGGACAACTAGCTTATAAAAAAATTCAGCTTCATAAAAGCTTGGTCCTTTCATGAACCTAAGTGCATTTGCATTCTGCTTTCAAAGAAAATTTCAAAAATTCAATTTGAGTAACTGTATCAAATATCTCTTCAGTCAATAAAATTCGAATTGAAGTCATTGAAATTTTTTGTCAAAGTATAATACAGCTACTTTAGCATGTTGTTTTTTGTATAATACCTTTTATCTCATTTCAGGCCCTGGTGAAACTAAAAAGTCTTGGTGTCTAGCTGAGATCACCGAAAAAGAGTATTGCCAAGCTCGAAAGGTATGTGTTCTCTTCTGTACAAATCATGGCATGGCGTTTTTGGATCTCAAAAAGCCATTCTCTAATTCTGAAGTATAGCTGATTGGAAGCATAGGGGAAATTATTGAGCTTCAACAGCATATGTTGATTTAATGGGCTCTAAGCGACATACTCTTGATTTAAAAAGCGATTAATTGAATTTGCTTTCTAAAAAATTATAGAAAAGATCAGAAATGTATCTCTTGCGGCCGGTGTAAAAACACTAAGAGACCGCCCAGTCTTAGCGACCGCTCCATACATTTTGTATAGGCAACACGAAAGAAGCCAGTGTTAGGTGACTGGTGCCGGGATTAGTGACCTTGTTAAGTATGTATGTTTGTATGCAAGGCGGTCATCCAGCACTACAGTCACTTAGTCCTGTTACACCGGAATAGCTCAGTTGGTATGAAAGAAACTTGGCTCAATAGAGGGTCTGGTTTCGAACTTCACCACTGACACAAGATTCTGGCCCCCAGGGATATTCAAGGCCTAAGGGTGTACTTGCCGGTTATTAAACAACGTTGGTGGCGCACGTCGGCTCCTTCTCCGGCTCCCGGTACTACGGAATATCTCAACCGAGAGACGGGCACTGTGCATCAATCCAACAAATATGTTGGGTTTACAAAATTACAATGAGAATATTCTATGACCATCCAGTACTAACACATTCAATACTTTTGTCATATATCGCTTCTTTCGTGTAAGTGTACAGAACTCCAATCAAATATTGATTAATTTTTTCAAAATTGCGGCAGTACTGACTTGCACTCTTTATGACGTCATTATGCCACCCTTTATTGTAGTGTAGATAATGTGAAGTATTTTCAAGCTCAGTTATTTGTGGGCTGTTAAAAAAATACCTTCAAAGTTAAGTACCGATTCAAGAACGGCCCTATGAAACCTGGGTGCATAGATGAATCTAGGCGATTTATGTGGCTGTCATCGGCTGCGCCTCGGTGGAGTAGTAGGGCCTACCTGCCCTAATGCCATATAAATTAATCCGACACCAAGACCTCGGACGTCTGAGTGATATCTCTGAGTAATCAAGTGGACAACCAATTCAGTTTACGGTTTATCATTTTAAAGATATTTAATTGACCACTGGTCACTACAATTATTTTTTGAATTACTTCGCCTTGTAGATAGTCACGTAAAAACAAATACTTTTAAGATATTCGTTCATTAATTAATCTATTTCGACCAATTATTTCGGGACACACATGAAGTAAAAAATACATGATAATTACTAAGTCCCTGTACATATAATTACTAACTATATCACAGAGGTTTTGTTGTCAGACTTTTTGCCAATTTGTATGAATGAACATACATGTAATTCACGATTTAGTCAATTTTGTACGAATGAACATAAAATATACGTGTAAAAATAGATGTGGATTGGTAGTTACTCATATTAGTGTAGGTTAACCCCCTTGACCTATATATTTTTGGAAAGTTCATAGCTGCATATAAAAGTGGGTTTAATAGGCTTGATTTTGAGTTACTTATACCCACCTGATGGAGTTGTGAGCCAGAAGTGGTCGAACATTTAGGAACATTGAGTAATTTTGGACTTTTTGCTATGTCCAGGAGTTATTTGCATAATATTCCAAAACGTATCTTATGACGATTTATGGCCATGACGAGTTGCCATTTTTTCATGATATCGGGCAAATGTTTGTGATATTGTTCATATTGTTCAATAAAACAGTTATTGAACGTTTCTTCGCGCAATATGAGCAGTTTTCGACTTCTTTTCCTTGTAATTGTCCTTTAATTTTCCTTATGACCTTGACTTCTTTGACCTTTGGACCTTAATTTTCCATTTTTAGGCTCAAAACCGATTCAAAGTACCTGTTGGTACTCGATTTTATCGAGTAAAAGCTAAACCATGGGACAAGGAAGCAGCGTTGAAAAAACTGGGTCAACAAACTTCATCACCAAGTCACGTGACAAAATAAGCAAGAAAAGAGCAATCAAGGTGGGAACTAACCAATTTGGAAATTCTTATTATTTTAACGGGGATATTTTATATGTGATACATATTGGATACTTAAAAACTTTTTAAAAAATCCGGAATATTTAAGATAGCGCATGTGGGTGGAAATATGCGCACGATATTAAGACTCCGTCTAATTATATGATTTATTTATGTGATTTCGTACGGTACCTTTGAATTGATTTTTAAATCAGGTCATTACAAGCTGACTGTGCTGATTGGGAATCACCAAATGACGAAACAACTTTTTCATTTGTTAGAGTATATGTAATTAGAGTTTATACTTCGTAAGAACAGAAGTTTCGGTCAATACTGAAGTATACTAAACCCCGAACAGAAACTATTCTTGGAACTTTATCCTTCAAAATTCAAGGTTTGGATCAAAATTTTTGAAAG
>JAXIUW010199843.1:1234-11507 GCA_035591015.1 Cephalothrix simula
CATGAGAATAGAGTAAATTGTGTTCAGACATGATGAGGGTTGAGGTTAGTCTGAAGATCAGGGTTGATGTGGGTTGACTTCAGTCTTCAGATGAGGGTTAAGTTCAGTCGTGAGATGAGGGTTAAATCGAGAGTTGAAATAAGATTAAAGATAAGATTTTATTAGAGACTTAGCTTGAGAAACGGGATTGTGAGTTATGTGAGATCGTCGATATGTCGTGCTAGCCGAGCGGTCTAATGCACAGTCGGTATTGATATGAAGGGCGTGGGTTTGATCCCTGGGTTCGCCGAGTGCTCTCGGGGTATCAATCTTCCTTTGAATCAATTATATGCGAATGTGATAATTTTAGAAAAAATACTCGAACTCAAGATGAAGATTATCTTTTGGTCTCCGCCTCCTTAAGTGTAGACTTACTTACCTTTAGTAAGTATTGTTATTTGAGCTAACGCAATAAAAATTACGATTGGTAACATCCAAAAAGCACTGATGTGTTTATCAGAAAAGCTCTTGCTATTCAAATGAGAGTCACATAAGCCATAAATGAAAACATTAACTAAAACAAAAATTGCCAAAGACAAGCCAACACCTGAAAGTGAAAAAAGAAATGATTCAGAATTATATATAAAGATTATAGAAATTTACTACCGGGAAAGGTTTCAGGGGGCATCGACTCGTCCTGGATCAGAACTTTAATGACGTCAGATTTTGGCGGTCCATGCCCCTTTAATGGGCCATTAATGCCGATTGACATTAATGCCGATTGAATACGTTGGTACCTCCCCCTCGAGGCCGTGTACTGTGCCTCATGAGTAGAGACTATCTTTGAAACTTAGATTAACAGGATCCGATTCAATAAGCATTTATATTGACTGTGGCGCCACTGTAGACGAAATATCCTAAAGATCCAATAGGGGCGCTGCGTGCCACTTATTTGATTGATCAATATAAATTCTGGACAGCTTCGTTTTGATGTTTTTGTTTTGAGAAAAACATGTGATTTTCTTCCTGTGCTCAATGTAGTCAAGCAGTTATTTTTGGCGCTAGAGGAGCCTCATTGGCATTGTAAACCGATTGTTTTTGAGAGTTCTTTTAAGATAGAAGCGCATACTTACATACGTTTCTCCACGTATATTTTTCATTGTAAACTGGATATGAAATTGGTTCTCTCATTTCTGGAAAAAACTGAAGTAACTTCCGATAAATCGGCCTTGACCTTGAGTTGTTCTTTTCCGTAAATATTTCAATAATCGGCACAAGAATAACGATGGGTAGCACTCGTGGGATAAGAAACAATTTTGTGTCCAGTGTGTATTTTTCTTGACATGTAATAAGTTCATTTCCTGTTTTGTTCGAGCAGGATGATCCTTCCAATCCGATATTTATTTCAAGTAAGATAGAAGTGAAACACTGAAAATCATTGAAAATTCCCGGTGTGAAAGGGATGCCTGCCTCTCCGGGCATTATACTTTGTATATGTACGGCGAAAGAAGCCCCGAGATGAATGTCCTGAATGTCCTCCTTCAGTGCATGATATGTTATACAAAGAGGACAAAAATCCCTGCAACACCGGAAGGGGTCGGAATGTAAGGAATTGAGTATAATTGGGAGTCCGGACTCTCGAGCCCGCCTTACCATGGAGTTACTGCTCATAAGTAGTAACACCATTCTACTATGGGACACTTTATGCGCAGTGGCGGTGGAGACGGACATGGAAAACTACTAGCCCGAGATCAGCCCATTTCCATGTCTACGTGCTGGAGTTTTTTTGCATTCTTTACATTTATTACCGGTGAGATCGGGATCATTGTACGCTGGTTTTTTGTCATTCATCCCTGGACTTCAATTGTCGACTATAAAAAGTATACAGCCTTGACCGGCAGCCCTACCGAACACCTGAATTTGAGCTTTCGGTTTGGATGCTCCCCTCCGTAGGAGCCGTATATACGGCAAAAGTAAAAACATGTTTATTTAGGTTTTCCGGGTTTAGGGATTTTTTTAAAAGTTATCCTCTTATACTAACTAGATCAGAACGCATAGTTAAGTGTTCTGGGAGAATCGTAGACAAACAGTCCAATGAGTCCACTGGACTAGTCGACATGCACCTCCAGCAAAGCTTAATTACCGGAAGCGAGATATGATTAAGAAATTCTTAGATTTAAAAAATTATGAATTCTAAATTCACAATTCAATAAATACAATCCAAGATGGCGATCGGAAGTGGGCCTTACCTGTGTATATATCAAATAATAAGCTATGAATGAGGATATGATAACAGCCAAGTAGTAGAAAAACCTTCGTAAAATGTAAACATTTCTTCTATACTCTCGGTTAACTTGTGTTAGTTTTGACCATATAATTGGTATGCACTTGTATACAAAATTTTCATAATTTTCTTGTCCTGAAAAAACAAACGTATATATTAACAGAACACCCAATCAAATATTCTAAGCGAAGCGAGGCAAACAAGTTGTGACTCACCGTCTGCTTTGAATCGATATAGAATGCCTTTTCGTTTAGATGTTATGAGAATATTTATAACAATTAAGTTACATGTTAAACTGGTGATGCAAACTATTATGTGATATATATCATTGCTTCTTGTTATACCAGCCGCGAAAAGGATTCTAGGAATCGGCCACTCCATTATCATAGTTGCTGCATTAAATGCCCAAATACACCTTGCAAAAATAACAAAAAATTTTATATTAAAGTATAGATGCAGGATCTAGAACATAAGGTAAAGGTCCTTTTCCGCCTTATTGATGGCGTAATTCTCAACGTTTTCCGTTTTTAGTAAGGATCTATAACACGGTCCAGGATTGTAAAAGGTTAGAAAGCGTTTTCCTACCATAGATAGGCTCTTAGGGATTCATTTTCCTTTCCTTGGAGCCCCAGCAAGGCTACAGCTGACGTAATGATGCAACAGCATCCAACTGAGCTTACGATGAAACCAAGGGATCCTATTACTATCATTGTTATCTGAAATTGAAGCCGATTTCTTTCATTGCTTTTTAGGTAACCCATACTTGTAGTCATATTTTAAGTTAAAATGGAGTTGAATTTAATTGTAAACAATTAAAGGGCTTTCTGCTAGTTTGTTTGTAAATCGATGCCCACCTATCGCGTTACTGATTAGTCATTGGAAATTGGGTTCAAACTATAGTTTCATTTAGTACACGTTTACCGTTGATGCCCTTTTTCGACTAGAAATATCCAATCAGTGGATATGTGTCAGACACCATTCAAAAGCCCATGCTTTCAGCTTTCGAAAAAAGTATAAAAAAGTGGGCGCCCTTCATCATCGTTTTGAGAAAAATCCAAATCTCGGATGCACCCCGCAAGCCAAAAAATACCCTGAAATAACGGGGGGCGCGAAAACGAAACTAAGATGGCCACCGATTCGTATGAAATTTTTTTCGTCAACGGCATTATAAATAGCTCTCATGCTGTGTACGTGTTGTCATATATTTCTATCAATAACATATCCAAATGACAGCTGGAATTTTCTATATTTGAAAATTTGACTGGGTCCTTTCTAATTCTAACTAATCCAACTGTAGTTTGCATCCATATGCAAATAAACTTATTTCGTAATAAAATGATATTTACCCTTAGACCAGGGTTATGGGGTTGTATTAGTATTACTACAGTAATAAGTGCAGATCCTGAAAAAAACTATTTACATTTATAAAAAGGTAATTTTGAAAATAACGGAAATTTTTTTTAATGGAAAATTTTTCCTTACCTATAATTTGACTTACTGATCCAAATAAGCAAGTCTTGTATTTTCCTAGATATACATCAGCTAATATTCCTCCAAAAATGGGCAAAATAGTAAATGTTATACCTAAGGTTTAGGAAAAGAACAACTATAATTTTATTAGATGTAAACCTACAATGAAATGTACCCATCAGGAGAAGTATCATAATCTAATGAAAAGTAGACCCCGTCGGGATTCGAACTCGCGCCCTCTCGCACCATACGCACACGACGAACAGCGCCTTAAAACCGACTGAGCTACCCTAAAAAGGCCGGTTCATAGCTTTTAGGGTTGGCCCCGTAGCTCTGTCGGTCAAGGCGCTGTTCGTCGTGTGCGGATGGTGCCAGAGGGCGCGAGTTCGAAATCGAATCCCGACGGAGACTAGATTAGATTATCATACTTATGATGCCTCTACCCAATGGCACTGATACTCTTTTGCTAAAGACGAATTTCGTCTTCCGCACGAAATGTTCTGGCGCGTAAACACGAGTGTACTCGTGGATCACTCGTCCCCAGGGACTCGTCCTCCGCAGTCAGAGTGTTAAACAATAGCCCAGTTTTGACATATTTAAGTTTTTTTACTTCCAGAGTCACTCACCACGCTCGTCAAATATTGACGAAATTATAGTGCCGACAAAACTTGCCGTACTTTGCCTCATAATCCTGTACCTCAAAAGGCAAAAAACACTAACCATTTCGATATGTGTGTCAAGGGCAATTGACAGTAATGCACTAGTTAATTAAAGTCAGCGCAAGAGGCGGGGTTGTGGATATGTGGGTGATATCGGACTTTAGTGTCCTAAGAATGCCCCGTCGGCTAATGCCATTTTATCGTTTTTTAGATGTCCTCGCCATGCGGGGGTAACGGGTGTCTCGACGGGTGTTAATTTTGGTCTCAGTGTAGCCATGATGGGGTGCTCTTTATCTATTTTGAGTGGAGTTTATCACCTAAAACAGTTTAGTATTTGACATTGTCATATAAGCATTTGATTGCGAAATCCTCACCCCTATGGGTGGGGCTAGCGGCATAGAGATGGGGTTTAGCGTATTTTACCGTTTTAAATTTTCCACGCGGGGTGCAGGGTGGGATAACGGGTGTAGTGGATAACGTAGGTTAACGACCTCCGCTATCCCCACATATCTACAAAATCTCCCCAACCACCCCTCTCCCCCTCGGGTGAATTTAGTTGACTAGTGCAGAAGTGTTTCGGACTCAGTATCAATGCGTCAACGCGTGATCAAATAATTTGATATCGATTGATTCGTACTTACTATAACATGAAACCATTTGAAACCACTTCCAAGTTTTGGAAACCACTACTATATAGGGAAACTAGTGGAAACCAATGGAATTCTCTGATTATTATTGATATCATCTAACTTTTTGCTTTTTTTAAAATAATTAGTACCCCAAAACTAGTCCTCATAAAATCAACCCCTCGGCCTCCTACATCCCGTAAAAGAAATTTTACAGCCATCACAGATTCGGGTGTTTATGTCACAATATAAAATCTGGATGCCGCTGCAGGCGCAGTAGATTTAAATAAGAATTCCGCAAATTCGATGAGGACTAGTTTTGGGGTGCTAATTATTAAAAAAGGCCGTAATTTAGTTGATATTTATGATAATCAGATAATTCCACTTGTTTCCACTAGTTTCCCTATATTATCTTATTTATTAGTAGTGGTTTCCAAAACTTGGAAGTGGTTTCATGTGGTTTCCTACTGGTTTCATGTCGTTTCATGTCGTTTCATGTTATAGTAAGTACGTGATTGATTGTATTGCTACAATGGTTGTACAGTTACTTACTGTTAATCTGTGAATCAATGAATATTTTCCAAACAGTTACTGATTGTGTCTCATTTTTTGTGTACATGAAAGTGTCTATCATTTGAACATACTCTGGTAGCATCCCAAGTAACCCAACATGATTAAAGAAAATTATAAATATGACTGCAAATCTTCCTCCTTTTGACGATCTGATGATGTCTTCGACTCTTTTTCGCCTGAGCAAGAGTGGTTCATTTTCCCTGTTTTCATTATCACTTGATGTTGGTGTTGAATTGCTACGGTCCCTGAAATTAGGTTCACCCAGTTATAGTTAATTTTAAATGTACAGAGTGGCCCATAAAAATGTCCAGTTCATTGATTGGCTAATATGTCAAATAAAAGGATGCATATGTTTCCACCGACTATAGGGAAGACTGTTTCGAAAATATCTATGGGTTTTAGTTTAGAGAGTCAAAAAGTAATACCCCTCCCTGCTTCCTCGAGAAAAGTATCTATCTTATTCGTTGCTCTAAATTTTTAGGCGCAGCCTACAGGTCAAAAAGATTTTCGACTCATTGACCTAGTTTTAAATAAATTGAACTGATTCACTGTGTCCCCCCCCTCCCCCTACGCTTTAGCACAAAAATATTTTTGACTAATTTTTGTTCTAAAATGTACTAACTGCAGCGATCGTTCTTGGATTCCATTTATGCACCGATCAACTAATGTCCCGCTAGGGGGGGCGGGAACATGCCAATTTAACGACTTCATAACGCCTTTTACGTTGGATCGAATGGGTGTCTTAGCGCAATTTTGCGCTTTACTTGTTGGACCGAATGGGTGGCTTAGTGCAATAATGCGCCAATCGAATGGACCCGACTGGATGTATTAGCGCGCCGCTACTGCAATACATGATATAAAAGTTGGCAAAGATGAAAATTAGAATAGTGTAACCCTCAGTTTACATATGCCTGTGTATAATGGTCATAATATGTTTAGCATGATTCAACTGAACCAAAAGACATATAACGAAGCTGTATATAAGCGTAATTTTACAGAAAATGTGCCAAAATAGCTATTATAAAACACTTACCTGTTTGGCAGAGTTTTTTGGGGGCCAAACGAGGCAGTTGGGCACGAGGGGCGTCATCCCCGAGTGCGCTACTGCCTCGTTTGGACCCCAAAAACCATGCTATAACTAACTTAAATCACAATTCAAAAATTTGCACTTTGGACACTTTAAAACTTGGCCAACGATATGACGCTAAATGCAATTTTTTGCTAACCTGAAACGATGAGTCTTAGAAATTTGGGAAAAGTCAGCGAAAAGGAAAATCATGAAATAGTGGATAATAATTAAATTGAAGTTATTTTTGTCATTTTTGGCCTATGATATATAGAGTATTAGGTGAGTAATTTAGGGGGGGGGGCAGATGTAGGATGATTAGAGGCTAAATTCGGAGGTTCTTACAGGTCTATAGACTTACTTACCTGTTCATGACTCGCTAATATACTAGTAATCCTTAATTATAGCACAAGTGCATTTTTGTCATGAATTCTACATGTAAAAGTAGTATAACCTGGTATAACCTATACATAAATATGGAAATAATTGTGTCAAATATCTCTGAATATTTCCCCTATACGAAGTTCGTGTACGATTAGTAGGCTATGATAATAGTGATCAATAGTGATCATAGTTCAGAATGACCTTATTTTAATTTTTTATAATACATGTACACGTACCGGTAGTAGAGAAATAAAACTTCCCTAACCGGTTTCAATTCAAGACCTATATAGGGGTGACGGAAATTACCCAAAACACTAAGGTTTGCAAGCAAATACCCAATACCCTATGCACTCAGGTGAAATAGCGACATACCCACAACAGATACCGCTCAGATACCTAGATGAATTAGGATTTTTTGGCTAATACCTAAAAGTGGAGGTGAAAGATACCCAAAACTTTTAACAGTGTATGTTTTTCTTTTGATTGCAAAATGTTTTGTCATTTCTGTAATAAGGGACCGTCCATAAAAGATATCTTCTTTACTTCCGGGGAATTTTGACGAGCTCGCCCCACCCTCCCCCTGTCCACATGGATTCCACATCCGAGTATTAATGTTATTCTTTCTTATATGATTCGAATTGAAACAATTAATCAATCAGGTCGCCGGAATACTAGACATCTAAATCCTCATAGTCCGTCAACCTAGTTATGAACACTTCCGGAATCTTCATAGTCTCTCGACTTCCGGACTTCTCATAGTCTGTCGACTTCCGGAATATAATAGTCTGTCGAATTCCGGAATTTCATAGTCTGTCATCCATTCAACGCGTAGACCGTCTAATATATACCAAAAACTGACCAAAAATGATACAAAAAGTGTTTATTCATCATATAAAATAATTAATACCCCTCCGATTTTGTTCTATAGTGATTTAGTCATGTCGATGGTACTCCTTGGGAGATCAAGATATAGACCACTCGCCTTCGACTCGCGGTTTATCTCTCTATCAGAGTACTATCGACATGATCACTATACACAATAGTATAAATTAAATTGGCCATATGCACGATTTAAATGAGGCTAAAAAATGCCCCCCTCCCCACCGCGAAAATCTCCGAAGTGGGGACCCTGACCCCCTTGACCCATATATATTCTGAATCCTTATTAAAAAATGTAGGAACAAGTTTATATTTTCAAGACAAAAGCGCCACCTGGTGGCCCCCTAGCGGCGAAAATGCGCATTTTCACATAAGGCTACAGGTGGCGCTGCAAGTTTTTTTCTGATCTAGAATTGGTGCTATTGTTTCATAGAACAATACTATTGACTGATCTCCTGGTTCAGCTGTTTTGGCTGTACTCTTATGCGAAAATGCATTGAAAATATAAACTTGTTCCTACATTGTTTATAAGGATTCAGAATAGATATGGGTCAAGGGGTCAGGATCCCTACTTCGGAGATTTTCGGGGGGGCCTCATTTAAATTGTGTGGCCAATTTATCAATACTATTGTGTATAGAACAAAATCAGTGGGGTATTAATATTATAGAGTTATTGCACGCTTTTTTGAGTGACATACGAAGCAGTTATTGCCCGAGGGGCGCAGCCCCGAGGGCAATAACTGCTCGTATTTCACGAAAAAAAGTGCAATAACGCTTTTATTCACCGGTTTTTTAATGTTATCCAAGAAATTTCACTAAATATCACTTCACTTATAACACAACCGGTGAATAAATAATGTTTATGTAGGCCTAGTCTGCGAAAGGAGACTCATGTTTCTCTCTCAATACACCGCCCCCATTTCGATCGAACATAAAATACAAATGAATGGCTTCACTAACACTTCCATTGTTCGGTAATGAATGTTTTTGTTGTTGTGGTCTAATTAATAATCCAAAAAGTTTTGATATCGATTCGGCCGGAAGGAGATGCTTAATGTTTTTTCCATAAATTATCTTGCCACAAAACATGGAGGACGACGAAGAAAAAGGGTTAAAAACAATTCTTTATGAGTACACCCAGGATATTAGTTTTCACGGGATTAGATATGCCCCCAGAGCTTCATCCCTTCTTGGGCGGTAAGTTTTTTGGACGTTTAATTTTGGCAATTTTACGTAACTTTAAAACCAATTTAAAAAGTTTATAGTATCAAGGAGCTTTGTGAGGTAGATTCGGTCTCGGTACCTTCAAAAAAGGTATTTCTTTTTACTTACGAGCAATCTGACTCAGAGGTCCCGGGTCCGAACTTTTCCACTGAGGTACATGAGAGTTCGGTGGCCATTGTCCTCAAACTTGTTTGGTGGCCATTGCCACCCCCCCCCCCCAAACTGGTTCGGTGGCATTATTAAACATTTTCATTTTTGACCGGTAGGACAGGGAACCAATGGATATTTGAGATTCGCATAATGGTATTTGTTGAGGGGGGGGTTAATGATTGGGTAAGTGTGTCGTTGTGCCCCTTTGAATTTTTCTTGATCATGGTTTAATGTACCGTAGTGAACTAACGGGTTTGTATCTATCAATGCAATATGTTCCATCGAAAGGGGGGTATTGAGTGAGAAACATGAGTCTCCTTTAGTAGACTAGGTTTAATGTGACATGCTGAACAAATTTTGGTAGAGCAGTCGGCGTGTGCCAGGATTTTGTACCTGGGTCCTCTCGCAAGGCAATCCAAAGCTCTAACCTCCAGGCCACGGAAGCTAGACCGATCTTCAACAATCAATTTAACGATCAATTTTACTACTAGTCGGATAAATCAATCAGTTAAATACCTTTTGTATTGGCCTTTGATGAGAATATGATGATGCTTTTTTCTAATTTCAGGGTAATGTGGGTTTTGATTTTAATTTTTGGATGGTCAGGCTTTATCTACCAAACCAAAGAACGCGTTGTTTATTATATGTCGGGCCCAGTCACTGTAAATATTGAAATTGCTTACAATACATCACTCTCCTTCCCTGCTGTGGTTTTGTGTAACACCAATCTATATAAGTAAGTCATTAGCTATTGTTTTAATGTTTTATGCTTTTGTTTAGTTTTCACTTAAGTGCAGTTCTTAAAAAGAATTATTTGAAATTCATTACATTCATTGGCTACTTTTTAGCTCACTTGGTACGTAGTACCAAATGTGAGCTTATGCGATCGCCCGTAGTCTGTGTGTGTGTCTGTGTGTGTGTGTGTGTGTCTGTGACCGGGATAAGTGCATCATAAAATGCTTCGATTTTGATGAAATTT